>VDFB02002458.1:0-68439 GCA_007258455.2 Sequoia sempervirens | reverse complement strand
TTTTGCTAGGGGCGCTTGGTTTTTTGAAGCTTCAGATCTCAGTTTCGTGATTAGAGACTCAAGGGATGATCTCGTCAGTTTCAATCTTGCTTTCCAATGTACTCATCAACTAGTCAATCGGGCTTGTTAGTCATCCGGAATCAGTGCTCGAACAGAGGCTCCGGCGAAGGTTACAATCCAAATTTTCATCAAAATTGGCTAACTCTAGAAAAACGCCTTAAGGGTCAAAGTTGACTTTTCAAAACAAGTTGACTGGTGCTCCCTAATTAGGGTTTTTGACTTCAGTTCAACTGAACGGTTTCTGGGTTGGATGCAAAAGATACTGAAGTTCATTTTGAGTTACTATTTTTAGAATTTCAGTTCATCTACAGTGTGCATGCGTTTGCATGTTCAGTTAACTTAAGAGGATGTTGAGTTCTAATTTGCATGCAAAGTTAACTGTTTTGCATGCGCACTTAACTGACTTGCATGCACAAGTTTAACTGATTTGCATGCACAGTCTAATTGAAGATAGAAATGGCGCCCTATTTAGGGCATATTTTTCATGCATTCGAGCTTCAGTTAGTAACCAATCTGAGCATAGGTATTCATTTTGAAGGCTTAGTTAAGCATACGCCCTAATTTGAGGCTCAGTTAACTGCCAAATAAAGAGGTGCGCTTTGAGTTTGAGAAGATGGACGAATTTTAAATGAATTTTATTTATTTAAAGACAAAAGTTGTCCTTATTTCTTCATTCTTGAGCAAGTCGTACCATTCAAAGCTCAAAACATGGCGATTTCTTCATGCATTTGAGGATTCAAGATGCTACAGGTGTCAGATTTCAGTGTTCTTCATAGCAACGGATTCAGTTTGTTCAGAGGAAGAATATTCCAGACTTTGTTTTCAATTTTCATGCAGGTTACATAAATTCCAAGTCAGAGATAGGCGAATTCTACAGAAGCAGAATAAACAAAACCTTCTATCTTTTGTCTTATTTCTTCTATTTCTCATCTTAGATTTCTTCGCATGTCAAAGAAAACGACAAAATATTCAGAATCTGACCATCTGGGTTTGCATATTTCTGCATCATTAGCAAAACCCATGTCTTAGATTTTTTCGAGAAAGTTGCCCCGCAGCCTTCATTCTGAAACTCTGTGCTTTTTTCCGAAGATTTCTTTGCATGTGGGCCAAAATCACGTCTTTTTGAAAATTGCATCATCTGGGTTTGTTCAGAATTCCATTGTGCACAAAACCCATGTTCCAGATTTTCTCAAGAAAAAATTGCCTCGTGAAGCTTTAAAAACCCCTACAATTCTCGACTAAAGAATCTTTGCATGTCAAGCTAAACGACGTGTTTTTACAATTCTAATGTTGTGGGTTGTCTTAGAATCATTTTCCGGAGAAAACCCATGTCTCAGAATTTTTGGTGAAAATTATCCTCCGACAGGGTATTTTTAGCCTCACCAGGAGCCATTTTAGCTTTCCGGAGAAAGTTGTCAGAACATACCCGTGTTCACAGTCAACTGGCAAGTTTTTCAGAAGGCGGTTCACCTAGACTAAATTCAAGACTAAAATCGGTCTTAATTCATGTTTTCATCAGAATAGTTGACAATCAAGCACATCCGGGGGCTGATTCAGACAATTTGACAGGCGTAGATGTGGGGTGGACCATTGGAATTCTACGTGTGCAGCGAGTTCATGTGTATTTCTCGCAACCAGAGTGTTCGCGGTCAAGCTTCATGGTTTCATCATGCAACACTTTTTCGTTGAGAAGAATCAAGAAAAGCATCAAAAGCATTAAGTTGCAGAAGGAACAAAGATGACTCCATTTACGGAGCCGCCAAAGTCACTCAAATCCCGTGCCATTATCTTCGTGAAGATGGTACCTACGCTGATCTTGAGGCTCTGCAAACTAAGTTCTAGAAGCATGTTCGTGATATCTTGATGGAAATTTTGGATCACATCTCTGTGATGACATCTAGTTTCAAGAAAGCAACTGGAGATATCATAAACTGCCAAAAAGCAGTTAAGGATGGTGACGTTGAGTGCCAGAGACAGGTCATCATCGTGAAGAGCGTTAAAGTGCCAGAAGACAGAGTGATTGATGAATTCTTGGTCAAGGTGTTGGACCGAGATGACTTGGAGTGATCTGCCAGTTGGGATTTGCAGTTAGTTTCAAGGATAGAGTCAGGAGTAGTAGTTAACTCGACTTTCAGTCTTGAGTTCACTTGCTGATTTCATACATGCATATCTCTTCCTTGGAATTATCTTTGCAGGACTTGGAGTTAGGATTAGGGTTTCCAGTTAACTGAGGGTAGTGTTCTAGTTAGCTTTGCTTTCAATAAGGACGTGCATGCTTGCACATTGTCCATTTAGATTAGATGTACCAGTTAACTGATGGTAATTTTCCAGTTAACTGTATAGTTTGCTTTGTTAGGGTTTAACAATAAAATCTTGCATGCATTGCAAGACTGTAGTTGACAAAAGGTGATTTTAGGGTTCCCTACACCTTTTGATGTCTATAAATAAGAGCTTTTGCTTATTTGTACATAACTTTTGTGTGATAGCATACATGCTGTGCCCACCTTGCCTGTAGTATTGCTATTATTGTATCTGTTCAAGAACTTTTGCACGAGAGAGAAATATATGCTGTGCCTACCTTGCCTTCAATATTGCTCGTTCTGTATTTGTTCATGAGTGTTTACTGTTATGATGAATTGTTATGCCACTTGGGTTTCATGCAATTATGATGGTGAATTCTTTCCTTAGTTAGATTGATTCTGTGTTGTGTTCAATAAACTTGTTCAAATTGAGCTGATAGATGTGCCACCTTGCCTTCAAGTTGAGAATTTGTTCTTGTTTATCGTGTGATGTTTTGTGAATAATAAAATTGTTTAGATTGAGTTGATAGATATGCCACCTTGCCTTCAAGTTGAGAATCTATACTTGTTTATCGTCAAATAATCATTCCTGCTCCATTTCCTCATACTCTATTTTCTTGAGGAAACTGGATAGTTTTAAAGTAGTTAGCTTAGTTGTAGTTAGTGATCTGCGAAACCAGAAAATACTTAACTGCAATGTGTATAGTTTTCTTGAAAGCCTTGTACCTCTTACAGCTGAGACAAAAAAGACAGGATATAGTTTAGTTTATTTCCCTTTTCAGGTACTTTTGTCTAGCACAACGAGGGAGCTTCCCCTCCTAATTTGAAGAGCACTCATTGCGTAGTGTGCATAGCTGTCCGTACCAACTTATACTCCAGAGGTGTTAGTTGTTACGCCAACATATAACTTGCATATTAGTGTTTAGTATCACATGCATATTCACAATGAATTCTGAATTTTGAATGCATATTGAGTACTGACAATGAATTCTTAACACAAATGTTATATGCTAAGTTTCTATAATGTATATATGCATGCTTTATCCATGTTTTCAAATAACTATTTAAATTTTCCCTATATATTTTAAATTTTTCTATATTTTATATAGCCATCTCCTCGCCATCCCCAAATTTGGCCTAAAAAATCAGAAACTTGGGGACTCGTCCTGCCATCCCCTGCCGTCCCTATCCCGAAAACTTGGGGTAACACTACTATTTCTATAAATATATAAAAGTGTTTTTGGCTTGTGGCCATATTGAAAAAACTTTTGGTTGGTTGCATGCATTGTTTCTTTAATAATGCTGGCGTTTATATTGTTTGGTTTTTAGAGTAAGTTCATCTATGTGACCTATATGTTGGTATAATATTTGGTTTCAAATTTACTTGATGACCAACATTCCATCAAGATGGTAAAGTAGGAAATGGGTCATTGAGAAAATCAATCTGCTTTTTTTTCTTTAAGTTGATCAATGCAATTTATATATTGGTTTCCAATTTATTTGATGACCAACATTCCATTTAGGTGGTAAAGTAGGTGACGAGTCATTGAGAAAATCCTTCTAGTTGGTTTCTGGAGTAAATTAAACTATGAGATTTATATGTTGGTATAATATTTGGTTTCAAATTTATTTGATGACCAACATTCCATTTGTTAGAAATGAAGGCAACCGCTACAATATGGAAATCTAAACTCTAAACTGTAGAATATCAATGGCAAAATGATTTAACAATGAAGAAATTAACACAACTCAAGCCATGCACATAACACAAAGATTTATGTGGACAAAACCCTTTTGGGTAAAAACTCCATAAGGAAAAGAGGGCAAATTTGCATTATTCTTCAACGAGATTACAATACATCTACTTTTCTCAATCTTGCATCCAATCCAACAACATCTGTGTATCTGTAAAACATCTTATAATGTCTCCATTTTAAGCCCTCAATATATAGAGTCACGGGGGCTCAAAATACCACCGTAAAACATTACCATGGGTCAAAACAAGGTTCCAAAATACTATGGTAAAAATCTATGACTCTTACATGCTAAAAATAGTCTCTTACATGACTTTACTGTAATGTCCCTTACCTGGTTTTCCCTAGAATTCTTTTGTAGATTAGGTGTAGGGGTTCTTCTTTTCAAAAGGAATGTGTTTCTCTAATGAAATGATCCTAGATTGAAATCTGCATTCACCAATTTAGTAACATTTCCACATACACATATAACTGTTAGCAATAATATCTAGATATCCAAAATATAAACATAATTATAAAAGCAATCATGAAGACATATGAGGAGTGTCATGGGTGGATCTGCCCTGAAGCCCTCATGCTAGGCACGGGAGGTTGTTTGCCACAATCCTCCTTTCCCAACGGCTTAGTACTTGCATTCTTCACTCATGGCAACACCTCTAAAGACACTCGCCCTATTAGGAGAAAGGAACCATAAGGTCCAAAGTGGCCTCCAAGCCTACCACCCCTCCATGGCCGTAGCGGAATCATAAGTGGGACCCCCACACCTCCATGGCCGCAGCGGAATCATAAGTGGGGTTTTTAGGCACCACTCACCCATGGTTCGCCCTCCCTAATAGAGTACAAGCACAAAGAAGACAATCTTTGTACAGTCACATATATACATGCATTTATTATTGATTCTTCTATATTTATGCTTTATGAGTATGAGCATGAGCATATAACCAAATGAGATGTATTTAAGGAAATGTATCAATGATGCACAAGTAGATGTATCCATTTAATATATGTTCCTTCTTATGATCTTATTTTCTAACCATGATAATGCAGTTTAAATATAAGATTCAGCACCAAACAAATCTAAATGCAGTTATATGAGTGAATTCCTTAAATTATTATCATGTGTGGTCCCACAATAGTTTATGCAACGAGGCCAATTACAATACAGTTAATGAGTCCAGCAACCCCAATAATCAGATTAGCAATATCAGTTTCTTATATTCAAAATATGCTAAATATTATTGCTAAGTGAGTACATCACCTGAGTTGCTGTATCTCTCCATGTTTTCTAATTCCTTACTCGCCTCCTTCAACCTTATACTGGATTGATCATAGGATGAGGACAATTCATAAATATACATAATCTACTTATGTGTATATTGCAAAGTCATCATTACTTATAAGGCTTAATAATTGGTGCAAGTATCATTATTGTATATTCACAAGTGACTCACATATCTACTTACCCATATATATATATATTTATATATTCTATATAAATTTATATATATTATTATTTCCAACTGATTTCAATTTACAATAATTACTTGTCCTGAATATATATATATATATTTATTTACATATAAATTGATAATCATATTAATCTTACTCTCAATATTTGTAAATAGCATACTTCTGATTTTTGACTGTCATATTGCTGACTGTGTTTCCTTCATTGCTATTCCTCCTTAAGGATCTCTGCTGTACATTTCTAAATTCTCAATCTGCTATGCTCAGAAATCTATCTTCTGATTTTTCCCTCTTTTTGAATAAGACAAATTTTGTCTTATTTGACTCCTCTCTCTCTTTCCTTCCTATTTCCCATTCCATCGGTCAGAATATGTTTCATATATTCCTTTCTATCTTTTTTATTCCTTCTTAATAGTTTTCCGTTCCCTCTTCTCTTTATTCCCAATCATTCGATGTGCCTTGCTTTGGAACTGATTTCTTTTTTTATAGCCCCAATCTGAAAAGTCATAGTCTTCCCTGCACCCTTTGAAGAGACGTGACTTTTATCCAGTCGCTGACACTTGGGAAATAAATCGCTGCCTTTTCCTAACCGTTAGTGTAATGTCCCCATTTTAGCTGACATTGTTTGTTGAAGAGTGAGCCTATCATTTTGACCCTCGTAGGCTGACAGTTTTGATTAGAGGGTTATCCATGGTAGTTATCCAAAGTTTCGGGACATTACTCCACCAGTTGATTCAGGTTTGGGCCTTTGTAGGGACTCACAGAGTGATATTTAGGCACTTACTATTTATAGTAAGTCAGGGAAACAGGGGTTACTATTTCTGGCAAGGCACCTGGTTTAGTTGGCAAGTTCGGTATTGACCC
Source organism: Sequoia sempervirens (assembly GCA_007258455.2). Classification (NCBI taxonomy): domain Eukaryota; kingdom Viridiplantae; phylum Streptophyta; class Pinopsida; order Cupressales; family Cupressaceae; genus Sequoia; species Sequoia sempervirens. The sequence continues at coordinate 61,994 of VDFB02002458.1, read as the reverse complement.
AGTTTGATAGTTCGTTGAGCAAACGGAGAATAATGGCGCATTTAATAATAATTAAATGATTATTATTATGACTTTATAATATAAAGTCAATTAAATGAAATATTAAAGTATTAATTAATGGCAAATTATAAAGTATTTAATACTTTATAATAGAGGAGTAATTTTAATATTAAATGAGTATTTATTACTCATTTAAAAAGTGACGCCATTTATTAATAATTTGCCTAAGTCTCAAAGGGGTGAAATTATTATTATTAAATGTCATTTAATTGATTTTTTGGGAAGGGGTCGAACTTGTGTAAGAGAGTTATATATTTCTCAAAGGCAGAATAGAACTCATTATGATATGATTATTCAAATTTTGTTTTTTCTCTCTGAGAACAATTTGGAGTTGGAGAAAGAAGGGTTTCCGCAATCAGGATTTGGAGAACGTCAACTCTTCAGAATCAGACATACTGAGGCTGTGAAATACCAGTTGAAGCTTGTCAATCAAGGTGACTTTATTCAGAAGTCATATTTGTGCTTACAGAGGAAGAATCAGTAAGGGTTTTGAAAATTACTACTTGCATATCAGATTTAGTGTTGGCTGCTACAGTACACGTGAATAGTGCCGCGCTACAGTAGACGCTACAGTGTACACTACAGGAGACGCTATAGTAAAAGGCATTTAGAGGAGTTTATTACAAGGGTTTAATCAAGAGTTTGAAGGAAAAATTTATTGTGAAGGGAGAAACAAGTAAAAATCAGAATTTAAGGTGGCTAGCACATTCCCCAAGGCATACCAGTAGCTCATGAATCAGGTCGTACTGTACCAGCAAGAGGACGTTTTCTCTCAAGGGCAGATCGCCGACCTTTTTGAGCAATTTCTTTCTTCATTAGGGGCAGCTAGGGTCTTAGAGTCATCTACTATCATTTTTGGAGTGGAGAAACCAATTTCAAGGGCTGGCCGTACATAAATTCAATCTCCAGGCGGCTGTAAGTGAAATTTCCAGATTTCTATTTGAGCTTTGAGGTTGCATTTCCGGGTATGCCACATTATTGTTTCAGCTGTATATGATCTTATTTATCAATAAAATATCTTTGCAGCTGTTGAATATTTAGTTTGTCCAGTATTTGTATTTCCTTGCATTATCTTCATGACTAGGAACCTTTATTTTAAAATTACAAAAGGATTATTTAATTACAAAAACACATAGAAATTGCAAACTTTCAAAAACAAAACGATTTGCACTATCTTTATAACTATTTGCAAGGGTTAGAGACATCCGGTCTCTCACAGTGGTATCGGAGCACAGTTTTCTTGCCATCCTGTGCTTTTTTAGTCAGATGTGTGCTTTTTCGATGCTTTTTCATGAGTAGAGATATTATTTTCTACAATAAGGGTAGAGGAACAGGCAGAATTGAGGATTGGACAGGTCCACCTATTCCTGAAGGTGAGATAGTATAAGGGGTTCTGGGTATTCACAGATCCAATTCCAATAGCAGTGAGAACAGTGTCACTACATTGATGGCAGATCGTGAGATTCCTTCAGAGGTACACAGGGATCCAGGGAAAGAGCATGCCGGAGGTGAGATTTCTGATGATGAGTTCAGGCGCAGGCATGATAATATGATGGAAATGATGTCTCAGTTGATGGGCACAATGAGGCAGTACACTCCTCAGATGCACTACTTTCAGATAGGGCAGACGAGCGGGACTACAGGCATAGACCAGCCACTGGTGTCAGTACAGTGGCAGTCATCACCTATCTTGCATGAGCGTAGGCGGGGACAACCTACATTTATATCTAGAGAGGCACCTTCGATGCCGAAGGCAGAGCAGCAGGGTCACCAGCCTGAGTTTCATCCACATCATGGCATGTCGGTGGCAGATGTGACCAGATTCTTTGGAGAGTACTCGACATTGGCACCTGAGATCAGGTAGTCCTTGTCTTTCCATGAGTTTATGGATGTGCATAAACCCAAAGGAGGAGGTAGATTTGACCGCATAACTCCTCAGCACCAGCAGCCACAACCATAGGTGAACATGGATCTTCAACATGCAGTCAGCAAGATTATCTTGGCTTACTTTGATGGCTCAGATAAGAGTTTAGCGAGGTCTTGGGTACAAAAGTTAGACAATTACTTATCATTGAGACCTATGCAGGAGGACGAGGCCATTAAGTTTGCTACACTGCATCTTGATGGATTGGCGCATGATTGGTGGCATCACGGCATGTACACCCTTGGTCATCACACGGTTACCACCAATCAGGAGTTCACGAGCAGGCTCATAGAGCATTTTGACAAAAAAGATCCAGAACTTTATTTCTGGGAGCTAGCTCAACTTAGGCAGTTAGGTAGTTTGGATTTTTACATCGGTGAATTCCAGAGGGTTGCAGTCTTGGTGACAGGTATTTCAGAGAGGAGACTTGTCATTCTCTTCATCGAGGGATTAGATAAGTCTATGAGAGGTTGGGTCAAGGCATTTGATCCCCCTACTCTTTAGGAGGCCATGTGAAAGGAAAGGAGTATGGAGCTTTCTGCTCCGAAGAAACAATTTCAGCCTAAAACAAACACCTTGCCTGTTGAGGAGAGTCATACACCAGTTGCAGAACCAAAGAAGAAAACAACAACAAGAATTGATGATGCAACTCGTGATGAATTGAGGAGGAAACAACTTTGTTATTGGTGCAGAGAACCTTACAGCAAGGAGCATGATTGTCCTTTGAGACCAAAGGGCAGAGCCAATCGCGCCATGTGGGTTTACTATGAAGACGTTGAGTTTGAGGATTCAGACCAGCAGGCTATTTCAGAACATGCAGAGGCCGGGAATGCCTCTATGGAGTTTGGGCCCGATGCCAACTTGTCCCCGTTGGTATTATCTGCTAGTGTATGAGATGATTCATTCAGGTTCAGGGGACTAGTGGATGGACATCGATGTATTGCTATGCTTGACACCAGAGCCACACACAATTTTATTGATGAGAGCTTCGTCAGCAGATGTAGACTCCAGATAGAGGACTTTGCTGGATTTAGAGTTCAGGTGGCAGATGGATATACCCTCACTTGCACTCGACGAATTTGTAATCTCACCCTCATGTTGAATGATTATGAGTTGCAGGTAGACTTTTATGTGGTCAACCTGGGTAGGATGGATTTAGTGTTGGGTATGAGATGGCTTCAGGACATTAGTGTGTTCACCCTCAACTTGCCTAAAATGGAGATGAGATTTGAGGTACAGGGCAAAAAATATGTGTTGAGGGGGATTACAGATGGAAGCCTACGCTCTATCTCTCTCGTTCATGGGAAGAGTGATGATAGTGTTTGGGATCCTACTTGTGCACTGGGATTTCAGACTCAACTTTCGGAGGAGTTTCATAGTGTGTACACGGTGCAGAGTGCATATGGTTTCATGTTTGACCTGCACGTACACGATTTGTTTCAGGTGCACAGTTCTAGTATGCACGTGCTTGATATGTTGGATGACAGTATATCTCGTGCAGTTTTAGGGAGTAAGTGTTGCTTGCAGTTTGACTTGCTTCCTCTTGAGTTTCTTGATCCTATGACAGACAGCCCTGAGGTTGATAGGGTATGGTATTCTATTCTAGTTGATCAGTTGTGGGAGTTACAGGAGACAATTGTGGCTAGTAGGAACATTGTCTGACACTATCCTTGGGATCCAGGTGCTGCGGTGCGTCCTTATTTGCAGAGATTGCTTGAGGACAAGCAATTTTAGGGAGGGCGGACTGTAATGTCCCCATTTTAGTTGACATTGTTTGTTGAAGAGTGAGCCTATCATTTTGACCCTCGTAGGCTGACAGTTTTGATTAGAGGGTTATCCATGGCAGTTATCCAGAGTTTCAGGACATTACTCCACCAGTTGATTCAGGTTTGGGCCTTTGCAGGGACTCACAGAGTGATATTCAGGCACTTACTATTTATAGTAAGTCAGGGCAACAGGGGTTACTATTTCTGGCAGGGCACCTGGTTTAGTTGGCAAGTTCGGTATCGACCCAGTTTGACAGTTCGTTGAGCAAACAGAGAATAATGGCACATTTAATAATAATTAAATGATTATTATTATGACTTTATAATATAAAGTCAATTAAATGAAATATTAAAGTATTAATTAATGGCAAATTGTAAAGTATTTAATACTTTATAATAGAGGAGTAATTTTAATATTAAATGAGTATTTATTACTCATTTAAAAAAGGGACACCATTTATTAATAAATTGCCTAAGTCTCAAAGGGGCGAAATTATTATTATTAAATGTCATTTAATTGCTTTTTTGAGAAGGGGTCGAACTTGTGTAAGAGAGTTATATATTTCTCTAAGGCAGAATAGAACTCATTATGATATGATTATTCAAATTTTGTCTTTACTCTCTGAGAACAATTTGGAGTTGGAGAAACAAGGGTTCTACAATCAGGTTTTGGAGAACGTCAACTCTTCAGAATCAAGCATACTAAGGTTGTGAAAGATTAGCTGAAGCTTGCTAACAGGGTAGCTTTGTTCAGAAGTTACATTCGTGCTTACAGAGGAAAATCAGTAAGGGTTTTGAAGATTATTACTTGCATATCAGATTTAGTGTTGGCTTGCCATAAAGACACGTGAAGAAAAGTCAAGCCATAGGAGACACCATGTTAAAAGGAATTTAGAGGGAGTTTATTACAAGGTTTAATCAAGAGTTTGAAGGCAAAATTTATTGCATGGAGAAACTGCTGATGTTTTTCAGGACTGCATCAACGCAGACAAAGTCGCCACCATGCCCTATTCTCTCTTCATCAAAGTATCTAGCATATAAGATTGCAAGAAAAGTTCATGCATTCAACTCAAGGTTCTTTTCAGTGTTAATAGGCCCGGCTTGGCTCTAATGATTTGCTGGTATTTCAAGTGGACTCTACGGAATTGTTCAAGAATGGAGAAAGGAATTCAAATTGCTCCTAAAGATTTGTCTATGAAGCGCAAGTTACCTATTCTAACCAGAGCATAGTACCGACTGAATGAGGTAAGCAGAAGATTCTAATCACCTAAGGTAGATGAGCCTTCAACTTCAGCAAACTTCAACCAAACTTCGCTTTGCCTCGCATCGGACAGCTTCCACGGAGTCGGTGAAATCTTCAAGGGAGATGGCTAAAGATGTTCAAACCACCACTTGATATAAAGATACCATCACAACGACGCATACCATTATTCAAACTGTGATTGAAGTTAAGTACATGATATTCCAGTTGACCACACAAGGCGCATTCACCATCAGCAAATACACTAGTGGTATGGATAGACGAAGTTGCTTAGATCAAACACCACATTCCACAACTAACATCTACTTGCATGGAATGAAAATTATACTATTTTGAACTATTTTATGCTACCATTTGAATCGGAAGGACGAAGAAACCTTGCTAGCTACTCACAACAAAGACGAAATTCACCATCAATGAAAAACTCTTATATTGAGAGAGTGTTCACAACAATTTCTTACAAAGTTTTCAAAGGGAAAACTTTCCCTCTTCTTCAAACTACACTATCAATCTATACTAAGTTACTCTAAGCTATCACCTAGTTGTCTCTACCCACTTACCTATGTTCTGATCACTTCCACTGAAAGTTACAAATGAGGGGACCCCCTTTATAGTTGGCCAAGTCCCACTCTGGACCACTCAATGCAATTGGACCTGATGGCCCAGATGCCACCTCAGCCCTAAACAAGATTTGTCTTGCAAACCGCCATACCAAGAGAGGTAATAAATGAGCCATTAAGGCCACCATCTTTCTAGAAGATTCCTGCCTCCTGCAGGACGTTGCTCACACTCGTTTCTTGATTTTCCTGCTCAGCCAATTGCTGATCGCTTGAGGGGTAAAAGAGTCTCTGAGATTGCCTCCTCAGATAATAAAATTTGATAGAATCTGGAGTTCAACTGCTCTTGATCTTCTTCTTGACGTTGTTCTCCAATTTTGCTCGAGCTTCCATTCTTGGATCATCATCTTGAGTTTTGAAAACGCTCCTCCTTTGTCACTTAGCCAACTTTTGCGACTCTTCTTCCTTCATGTGAAACTCATAACTTTATCTTCCTCTAAATGTTGTAATATCATCGTGTTTCACCACTTCAAGTCATTGTGCTTTGGCCTCGACGTTCCTCCTGCAAAACAAGCAAGGAGAAGAGTATTAGAACACCTCATAATATAAATTCACCTTACTTACCTGATTTTCACGCTTCGATCTTCAAGGGCTCATCGTTTTTCCTTAGCCAACTTCGCGTTCAAATTCTTCATGCCTTAGCCAAATTTTCAACCCATCCTGCATTCTGCCTAGCGCGCTTCACTCTGATATTTCATTCAACTCTGGCTCGAGAAAAATGTTTTCATCTGAATTTGATCAAAAATTACCTAGGCAATCACCTTCAAATTCATCCACCAAGGCAAATTTTATCTTGAAAACACGTTTTATTCCTTGCCTTAGAAAATTTTAGGAAAATTCATCAATCCTGTGCCCGTCAGAATTCTCCACCCTGAAGGCCTCGACAAAGTGTAGAAGACTTTAAAACCCTCCTCTCGTCAAAGATCTTAAATACCCAGAAGAAAATTTTCCTCAGAACGCATCAAATTCATGGGTACGCAACGAACGGGTTCATTTAATTTTTGAATTTTTTGAACCTTAGAAAAAAAATGATTTCTCATCAAATTTATTTCATTTCTTCACCCTTGAGCATATTTCTTTGCTCTGACTTGAAAATATTCATCAACCCTGTGAAGCCGACACTCTCTGACTTTTCCACTGGCAACTTCATTTGTGCTTCAGGTAACTTTATCCCTTCAAGTCTAGGCGCAAATAGAGGGTCACACTTCAAGTTTTACATACTTAGAATATTTTTATCTCTCCACAAATCAAAGGCACAGTCAAGGGGGGGGGAGGTTCAAATTTTCCATACTTAGCATATTTTCTAGCTCAACGCCTTGGAATCTTTCACTTTGCATGTATCACGCCTTGGAATCTCCACTTGCCTTCTAATACCTTGAGGGCGCATATGGCTAGGCAAGCTTCTAGTTTTCATAACTTAGAAAATTTCAAGGACTTTCCCCCATGACTTAGGCATATTTAGCCCCTTGAAGTCTCATTTTCCATCACTTGATCAAATTCACCAACTTGTTTTCATCCTTTCCCAAGGGCGCATTTGGACCTCTCTACTTCAAATTTTTCACACTTAGAAAATTTTCTAAGTCACCTCCTTGTTGGGCGCATTTGTTTGGTCAAGCTTCCAATTTACATGTCTTGGGTGTTTTCCAGCTCACCATCATAAGCATGGGCGCATATTGAAGGGTCACATTCCATTTTTTGTGACTTATAAAATCTTTCCTGCACCCTCACAAGCTGGGCGCGTTTCATACCTTGCCCTTCCATTTTGCAACACTTAGAAAATTTCTCAACTACTGCACATTACCTTGGGCGCATTTAGGCTTGTGAGCTTCAAATTTTAACGCCTTAGGAAAATTCATCCTTTCTCTGGCCATCTCCATCTTGGGCGCATTTGGACCCATGGACTTCCATTTTCGACACTTGGAGATTTAGACAAATTCCTATCCTTAAAGCTCAAGGGCGCAAATTGCCTAGGAAGCATCAAGTTTCATCACTTAGTCAAAATCCAAGTCTTGAACTTCAAGGGCGCAAATCACATGCTGAGCATCCAATTTGACACTTAGACAATTTTGAAGTCTCTTCAAAGAGGGGCGCATTTGACCCATGGTGCTTCCAATTTTGAGTGCCTTAGAAACTTTTCCATCATCCTCTTCAAGGTAGGGCGCAAATCACTAGCTGGACTTCAAATTTCGAGCACTTAGAATATTTTTGGCCTCAAGGGCGCATTTCTTTATGCCAACTTCCAGCTTCACACACTTTAAGAAATTTTCAACCTCCTCCAAGCTTGCAAGGGCGCATTTTACTAGTGGAGCTTTCATTTCTCCTTACTTAGAAAATTTTCGAGACTCGTGCCAGCTTGAGGGCGCAAATGGAGGGTTACGCTTTCACTCTTCAAACACTTCAAGAATTTTGATCTATCCTTGGCCTTTTAAAGCAAGATTTGATGCTGGACCTGAAAAAATATCAAACTTGGTGGATTTCTTGTCCTTTGCCTGATTTAGGGTGACTCGATCATGCTAACCCTAATTTGCTATTTTTAGAAAGTTTGTCAATTTTGCACTTCAAGCTAATTTCAAGCTCCAAAAAGGCTGGATTTTGCTTTGTTCGGATCCTGGGATGTGGTTGAGCTGTCGGGCACTTGCTATTTTTAGCAACTTACTAAAAATAGCAATTGCTCAGAATGTCTTCAAATTTTGCGTGTCGATTGCTTGAAGGGTATTGATTGTGACTGAACACTGCATCTGCATGATTGTCGTGTTTCGCCCTTGAATTTAGGAAACCCTAATTCCTCTACACCAGCCTGCTAAAAATAGCAAGTGTCTGGTTTTCCATCCTCTGCACCTCCGTTTGATCTGAAATTTGCACCATGGGATCTTTATCAACCGCTTGACTGCTCATACCGGCTCGCTACCGGTCCGCTATTTTTGGCATAAGCTCGGAGGTGGTTTACTATTTATAGTAACCGCCTACTTTGATGACTTCCACAACTCCGCTTTTTACTTGAAATTCAATGGCGCGCCTCACCACGCGCAGATCTATCGCTAACATCAACGATGCAATGATTTACTATTTTTAGCTTGTTTTCAAATTGACTTACTATAAATAGTAAGTGCTCCGTTTGTCTTCAAATTTTACTAGCAAATAGCCTGGAAGACGCTTATTGCGGTGGTATACACCGGTTTTCAAAATTTTTGACTTTACCTTCTTTTCAGGCTCAAAGTTGGAAACCCTGACCACTGCAGACACAGACAAATGAACTCTGCTTTCGCTTCAAGACCGCCATCACCGTGATTCTCGAATCGGCTGAAGCTATCACGGACGACCGCTAAAAATAGTAAGTCTCAATGAAAGTGATTATCTCCGTTGCATGTCACACCATCGCGAAGCCCTCGGAAACCCATATGAATATGCACATGCAGCAAAAACCTCGCATCTAAGCCCTTAAATTGTCCTTGTTTGACCTACAAAATAGAAAGTTGTCTCGTTTAGCTCAATTTTGCGCACGAGCACCGACAATTAATGCAGCGTGACCGTCAATCTCAAAAATGTCGCATAGATTGCCTACAATTGCCCACTTACTAAAACAGGCACCTTTAATCATGAAAATTGCCGAAAAGCCCGCCGAAGTATAATCGACAACAATGCCAAGGTTAGATTTCAACTTGATTACTTCATTTGATTTTAAATCGGCTGAGAGTTCAAAACCCTAATTCTATGGATTTGGTCAAATTTCTGTTTAGGCTCACAGCACGGGCACATCCCTAAAGATAGACAGTAGGTAGAGAGACAACGACAAAACAAACCAAAAGCAAAGCCAAAATTAGGGGGTCCCATTTGTAATGGGGCAATGTGTGAAAAGGTCACAACAGAAACAAGTAAAAATCAGAATTTAAGGTGGTTGGCACATTCCCCGAGGCATACCAGCAGCTCATGCAAGAGGACGTTTTCTCTCTAGGGCAGATCGCCTACCTTTTTGAGCAATTTCTTTCTTCATTAGGGGCGGCTAGGGTCTTAGAGTCATCTGCTATCATTTTTGGAGAGGATAAACCAATTTCAAGGGCTGGCCGTACAAAAATTCAGTCTCCGGGCGGCTGTAAGTGAAATTTCCAGATTTCTATTTGAGCTTTGAGGTTGCATTTCCGGGTATGCCACATTATTGTTTCAGCTGTATATGATCTTATTTATCAATAAAATATCTTTGCAGCTGTTAAATATTTAGTTTGTCTAGTATTTGTATTTCCTTGCATTATCTTCATGACTGGCAACCTTTATTTTAAAATTACAAATGGATTATTTAATTACAAAAACACATAGAAATTGCAAACTTTCAAAAACAAAACGATTTGCACTATCTTTATAATTGTTTGCAAGGGTTAGAGACATCCGGTCTCTCATAGTTAGTTGTAGTGTAGTCATTGTTGCCTTTTATTTAATCTGTTCTAATGTTCTTTGATAGATTCTTTTTAGAAATAGGGATCACTGTGTTTTAATAGTTATTATGTTTGCTGTTTTTAGAGGCTGCTTAGGAATTGGTATCATTTATATTTGTTTATTTTATTTTTACATTTGTTATTTATTTATTATATTTTATATTTTATGTTTGTTTATTTAATTATTATATTTATGATTTTATATCATATATTATCCTTGTGTTATATCATATTTATGATATATATTTTAATATATGTTATTTTATGATGAGAATAATGGTTAAATGGTGATTATATTTATAATTATAATATAATAAATTTGCTAATAGCAAAATATATATATATATATATATATATATATATATATATATATTTATTTGCATTTCAATACTTAGTTATTTCAATGTTCTATTTTAGGGACATGACATTTACACCCTCTCACAGGTTGTCATAAAAATCCCTAGAAAATAGGAGATGCTCTTACATGCGTCATAGACTATCAATAGCTTATGCAATGATTCTCTTGCGCATGTCATAATTGTTTCTCACGTCCAAAATGATCTCCCCTATTTTGAGCCCTTACAAGTGTCATAAAATCTATCATAACATCCTAAAAAATAGACTTTTCGTGTTAGATCACTAAATGGGCATCTTTTGACAACTATTAACTTATTTTTCAAGGCAGTAACATGTGGCAAGAGTGCCAATTCAAAATCTCATGTCCTTTTTGATGGAGCACAAATATTTAATAGCAAAGTTTGAAAACTCAGACTCAATGCGGACTCGGCAGCCCAAAATAGGACTTGGACTCAGGATTCGGCAAAAAACTCGGCTAGGACTCGGCAAAAAAAAAAGAAAAAAATCATGTTTTAAAGCTAAGAAAGTAGCCTCCAGCTGCAGCAAGAGTCCAAGCACAGGACTTGAGAGTCCGAGCCCAGGACTCGGGAGTTTGAGCGAAGGACTCGGTAGTCCAAGCCAGAGACTCAGCTCGTGAGTCCGCGCCAAGTCGACTCAGCCAGCTTGTAGACTCGCGAGTCCATCGAGTCCGTGGTGAGTCCAACAGAGTCTTCCAACTCTGTTTAATAGTATAAATGCCAAATAACCATGGGAAAATATAAAATAATAATAAATAAATAACTTAGGAATTGCTAAGGTTGAGACACCCTAATTCTGAACATTCTCCCACTTGTCAAATACCTTGCAAGAGCTATTGGAATCATGCCATTGTGGAATCAACTAAGCACAAGAAACAAGGATTGTGGCCTCTCTACACCAAGTAAAAGTTTTTTGTGCACAACTTTGGTGAGATAATCTACAACATTCACTTGAGTGTCAATTTTCTTCAACTCAATGTATCCATTAGCAATTGTTTCACGAATAAAATGGTTTTGAACATCCACATGCTTAGTCTAAGCATGATACATAGGATTCTTGGCTAAATGAATTACACTTTGGCTATCACAACCAATCTGAACTGTATTGCAATCAAAATCAATACTTGTACACAATCTTTGTAACCATTAAAGAATATTGCTATATTTAGTTTAATAGTTAAATAAGATATTAGAATAGACTTTAGGTATATTCTTTTATTCTTTTAGTTATGCTTTAAGTTAGCTTCCAGTTAGGATCAATTAAAGCTTTCAGTTACTTTCAGTTAAGCCTTTAGTTAGCTTTTATTAGTCTATTGATATCTTTGCTATTATTAGCTCACTGTAGTTCTATATAAGAATGCGTTTGCTTCTTATTTAATTAATCAATTATCTTGGCAATAGTTTTGTGCGTGTTCATAATTATTTTATGGTATCAAAGCTTGGGTTTCGGGATCGGTTAGCGCGTGAATTATATGGATGCTGAAGTGAAAAACTCAATGCAAAACACAAGAAATCGTACCAAGGGTGACTATGAATTTTGTACAAAGATTTTTTTACGAATTTTTTTTAACAAAAATTTCGTTGGTATTACTTGTGCAGAAATTTTTGACAATTTTTTTAACATAATTTGTAGGGTTTTACTATACAAAAAAATAGGGTTTCAAAGTTTTTTTGAAACAGCTAGGGTTTTTGCACATTTTTTGGTGATTTTTCAGACAAGTGTGGCTAGGGTTTCAAACATTTCTTGCGGCAATTAGGATTTTCTATGTCAGCTAGGGTATTTTGCATTACAAAATTTAGCACGTAGGGTTTTAGAATTTTTTTTGGTACCTAGGGTTTCAAAATTTGTTTTGCAAGTTTTTTGATCAAAATCACGACCTAGGGTTTTGCAGCAATGTGACAACAGTTATTTTTGCATCTTTTTCCCAAATTTTTGGACAAAAATCATGATTTTTTGCCTCTTTGTGCAAACTAGGGTTCTAATATTCTTTTTCAAACCTTGGGTTTCATCGTTTTCCGTGACTTCATATTATGGGCGGGATGGCTTCATTACCCAACATCATTACCCAACATCATGTTGGAAGGTAGTCAGAGGCTCAACGAAAAAAATTACAACACTTGGAAACAACGGATGCTCACCATATTCAAATATAGGTGCTTTGATCAGATTGTCCTTGGTATAGACACACGTCCCATAGTTGCGGGAAAGAACCAAGACAAATTTGATGAAAGTAATCAAGAGGCGGTTATGCTTCTCAAGTTATCTGTTACAGATGAGATACTTCGAGAGGTTCCTTTAGGCAAGACCTCAGTTGATATTTGGAAGTGTTGTGACCTTTTCACACATCATCTCATTCAAAATGAGGACCCCCAATTTTTGCTCCGTTCCCGTCTTTTGGCTTTGGTTTTTCCCGCTGTCTCTCTCTGTCTCGTTTGTCTATCCGGGGATGTGCCCGTCTTTGAGCTTAAATTGAAATTTTGGCTAAGTCTGTCAAATTAGGGTTTGCATTCTTTGGGCCATTTTGAAGTCAAATTGAGTGAGCAAATTGAAGTCTGAGCTTGGTATTGCGTTCAGTAAGCTTCCAGTAGGTTCCTCGCAAAATTTCATTGAATTCTGACAACTTACTATTTATAGTAAGTACTCAATTCGGGGCATTTTCTCAGCATTGTTGAAATTTTGACTGCTACACCGTGCTTAGAACACTTTAAGTTGCTTGCCATCAAATTTTGAGTTGAATTTGACAATTTGTTATTTTTAGCAGTCCTGACTTCGAAAGCTATTTTTAGGGTTTGCATGTGTGATTTTTCAATGCATGTTTGGAGAATCTTTCTGGGTTTTTTGAGACCTTCGCGACGATATAACATGCAAGTTGAGATGATGACTTTCAACAATTCTGACTTCGGGAGCCATTTTTAGGGTTTGCATGTTGGATTTTTCAGTGCATGTCAGGATATTCTTTATGGGTTTTTCGAGACCTTCGCAACAATGTGACATGCAAGCAGAGTTGATCATTTTTTAGCAACTTACTATTTTTAGCCAATGCTCGCATGCAGACCAATTTTATGGGTTTTTCTGGGTTTCTTGAGATCTCTCGGGTAGTGTGACATGCAAGCACATCCGGCAGGTGGTTGGTCACTTTTTCCAGACACTATTTTTAGCAGGATCACTCCAACATTTCCCTAGCACTTCTGTATCACGAACAAAGCGACATGCAATAGAAACGAGGTCAAACGAAGGTCATTTGAGCCACATGCAAGTCAGATTAGGGTTTTGTTGTGACCTTTTTCACACATCGCCCCATTCAAAATGGGGACCCCTAATTTTTGCTCCATTTTGGTCTTTTGGCTTTGGTTTTTGTCTCTCTCTGTCTGTCTCTTTTCTGATGTCTGCCTTTCGGAGGGGTGTGCCCATCATTGAGCTTAAGCGTAGAATTTTGGCCAAGTCTGGAAATTAGGGTTTGTACTTTCTAGCCAATCTGATGTCGAATGAAGTGAATAAATTAAAAACAGAGATTAACATTGATGTCAGTATGCTTCCTGCAGACTCTCAGCTAAATTTCATCAGATTTTGACAACTTACTATTTTTAGTAAGTGTGTAATTCCAGGCGTTCCTTCAGCATTTTCAAGGTTTCGACAATCACACTGCATTCAGAACATGTCAAGCTACTCATCTACAAAATTTGGGCTGAAACAGACAACTTACTATTTTTAGCAGTCCAGCTTCCGAAGCAAATTTCAGGGGTTATATGCAGAATTTTCCAACGCATGTCCGAGGATTCCTTCTGGGTTTTAGAGACCTTCGCGGACGATATGACATGCAAAGTGAGATAACGACTCTCAGAGCTCAGCCTTCCGAGGCTATTTTTAGGGTTTGCATGTCAGGGTTTTCTTTGCATGTTTGCATATTCCTTATGGGTTTTTCGAGAGCTTCACAGTGATATGACATGCAAACGAAGATAATCACTTATTCAGGAACTTACTATTTTTAGCAGATGCATTCCGACAGCCGCCTCCCAGCACTTCAGAATCACAAACTGATCGCAATGCAACGGAAACGAGGACAAACGGAGGTCATTTGATATGCATGCAGGTCAAATTAGGGTTTCCAGCTTCAGGACCCAAAAAGAGGCGTAAAAGGTCAGAATTTTCAAAAACCGGTGTATACCACCGCGATCAACATCTTTCGAGCTATCTGCTGGTAAAATTTGAAGGCAAACGGAGCACTTACTATTTATAGTAAGTCATTTCAGAAACTGGCTAAACATAGTAAATCAGCAGTAGGCGCTGGTGTCAACAGGTAGGTCACGTGGTGAGGAGAACGTCATTCAAATTCAAGTCAAACGGAGATATGGAGGTCTCAGAAGCAAGCAGTTACTATAAATAGTAAATCACCTTTAGAAACATGCTATTTTTAGCAGGTCAGCTTAGGATGGCAGTATGAACAGGTTGACAAGGGCATAAGTCTCTTGTGTTTAAAATTTCAAATCATTCTGAGCTTCAGAAGTATGGAAATCATGGGATTTACTATAAATAGCAGGGCATAGGGAACCCTGGCATGAGATGAGAAATTGCTTAAGTTTGAAGCTTCGTCCACCTCCAGGGGCCAAATGCGCCTAGCTTGTCTTCAAAATAATGAAAAAGTTTTCTAAGTCAAGGTCCAATCTCATCCTACTCATGCCTCTAAATGCGCCCAATCTACCTTGAGGCCTCAAAAATGGCTAAGTCAAAGATGTTCATCCTCCTCCTATGGCAAAATGTGCCCACTTTGAGGAAGTTGATGGAAAAATTTTCTAAGGCATAAGTTCCATCATGCTCCCTGGGTAAAATGTGCCCATCTCAGCTGGAAGTCATGAAAATTTTCTAAGTGTTGTGTTTCATCCTTTAGCCACCTCCAAATGCTCCCTCCTCACAAAGCAAGGTATTTGGAAAAGTTTCTAAGTATGAAGTTTCATCCTCCACCACCTAGGAAATGCGCCCATGCTTCAAAGAAGGTCAAAGAGTCAAAGGTTTTATCCTTCACCATAGGCAAAATGCACCCATCCTTCACATCATGCTAAATGCGCCCATGCTACAAGGAAGTCAACAAGTCAAAGAAAAGGCGTTGGGAGTTTCATCCTCCATACATGCTAAAATGCGCCCAAATGAGGGCATGTAAGGACAAAAACGAGGGAGCTCAAGGGTCACATGTTAGGCGTTGAAAGTTAACATCCCTCTCACCCTGTCAAATGCGCCAGGAAGAAGAAAAGGTCAAAGGTGGCGTTGAATATTCCCCTTGAAGTGTGAAATGCGCCTAAGGTGGTAAGATAAATAATGCTAGGCGTGGGAATTTAAGGAAGTATATCCTTCATGACAAGTGTGAAATGCGCCTAAGGTGGTAAGATAAATAATGCTAGGCGTGGGAATTTAAGGAAGTATATCCTTCATGACAAGTGAAATGCGCCTAAGGTGGTGAAATAAAACAACTAAGGCATTGGAAATTGCCAAAAGGATGAGTAAAATATAGAGGGCGTTGGAATTTAAGTATTCCCCATGACATGGGAAATGCGCCCAAGGCATTCAAGAAAGAAATTTTTTTCTAAGCAAGTTGAAACAATATCTTCTTAGCACAGGGAGAATGGTTGAAGACGATTGAAAATTTTCTAAGGCAAAAATTCAAAAATGCCAAGTGATTTAAAATTTTTCAAAGGCACAAAAATTTCTTCCTTAAGAAAATCACGCCTAGACTTGAAGGAGGTAAAATTTTCCTAAGGCGCGAGCAAAATTTCCTGAGATGAAGTTAGATGATATCAGCTTCACTGGATTGATAAAAATTTTCAAGTTAGAGCAAAGAAATGCACTTGGAGATGTGAAGAATGGATTAAATTTGTTGAAAAAATTATTTTTCTAAGGTTCAAAATTCAAGAAAATTAAATGAACCCGTTCGTTGTATACCCATGAATTCGACAAATTCTGAAGAAAATTTTCTTCTTGGTATTGAAGATCTTTGATGAGAAGTTGATTTCCAAGTCTTCTACACTTCGCCAGGGCCTTCAGGATGAAGAATTTAATCGGTGCTCGCATTATGAATTTTCCTAAGGGAAAATTTAAAATTTTCTTTTCTAAGGCAAATTGAATAAGAGGTGTTTTCAAAATAAAATTTTCCAGATGATGAATTTGAAGTGAATTGCCTAGATAATTTCGATTGAATTCTTCATAGAATGAATTTTCTGGAGCGTCAGAGGTAAATGAAATTAAAATTTGAATGACAGAGCTCTGGCTGGTGAATAAAATTTGTTAAAAGATGAATTTAAAGTAAATATTTTCAAAAGTGAATTAAAATGCTCCAGTCAAAGTTGAACTTCTAGAAGACCAAGATTCCAGGCGTCGATTGACAAGTGTTGAAATTGGCAAGAGAGGGAAATTCGAATTCTTGAAGAGAGGTAGTGGAGATTTAATGTATTGGCTAAACTTAGCCTCTTTCTAGAATTCGATTTTGCTATAAGAGCTGAAGGTTTTTTCATTTCTCTTCACTAGTTGAAGAAATTCGAATTTGCTCTGAGTTTAGTGTTGTAGTGAGTTGCTGAGGCTGAAAGTATTCGACTTGGTGTTGAAGTTTATTGCTGAAGCTGAAGTGTGAAAGTGCAAGTGAGGAGTTCAACTTGGTGTTGAAGGATTGTACAAGCTGAAGATTGAAATCTGAATTTGTGGCTGTAGCTGAGTTCGACTTGATGTTCTGAGAAGTTTGAAGTTGCTGAAACTAAAAAAGGCACGACTTGAAGTGAGTGAAGTTGCTGAGAGTGTGAAGTGCGAGCTTGCCAAGTTATTTGAAGTTGAAGAAGTGCGAATTTACAAGAGTTCAATTGCTGAAGTAAAGTGGGCGATTTTATCAAGGTTTGAAGTTGCTGAGTGTGAAGCTGAAGCTTGCTTAGAAATTTTCTAAGTGTTGACAGTTCGAAATTTGTTGAAGGAGAAGTGAGGTTTGCAAATGAGATATGATGTTGCAACTTCTCAAAGTTTTAAAATTCGACTGGCAGCCCCTGCATGATATTTTATTTATTTTCTAAGTTATTTGCTGATGGCTGTTTATTGTTTTGTAGGATGGCTGAGGTAAGAACAGCTGGCAAGGACAACAATGGTGCATCCAGACAAGCTGTTATCAAGAAGCTGAGCAAGCCTTTCATGCCAGAATCAAAGTTTACTTCGAAGTTGGCCAAGCTTGCTGACACGAATTTGGGCTCTTTCAACTTGGAGACTTTCAAGAATCGGATGTTGGGGATGGGTAATCATCAACCTTCGATCACTTCGCACAACATCATTCGAAGTGGACTATATGCAGCTGCTGGATTTCCACCAGCTATTCAGTGCTCGGAGCTAATAATGGAGTGCGCTAACTGCTATGAGACTGACCATAGATCAACTATGTCACCAGATGGCCAAGTGTTAGCCAACCTCACTCCTGCAGCTATTGGTGAAGCTTTTGGGATCCCAACACATAAGAAGATGATTTACAAAACAAGGGAGTGAGCTAAACGAATGTATGCTTCTACATTCGAGAGATGTATAGAGACGATTAATACTCGCTGGATGAGCAACCCCAAGCCCTCTCGTACAAAGCTGCCAAGGCAGATTATATCAGATGACTTGAAGCAGGAGTATTGTGATCTTATTATGATGCTGAGTAGAGTTGGAGGCTGCCCACAGGCTTTTATTTTTGAACCGTGGATGTTCTATTACATCAACCTCGTGCTGGAAGGAAAAGAGTACATCGACTGGGCTGCGATGATTAGTGACAATTTGCACGAGCAGCTCCTGAGTTTGAGAAGAACAAAGACATTCTATATGGGCTCCTACCTCATTTACATGTTGGCTCGTATGATGAGATATAGAGGAATTTCATACAAAGAACCAGTGGGTTGTGGTTCTCATCAATTCAAAATCCATGAGGCTTGTCCGTAGTTGCACCTGACGAGCACTACTCATTACAAGTGCGTCAATGATGCCTTTACCATGCACATCACGAGATCACTTCAGGAGCGGATTCATCACAGGATCTCGAGGGAAGCCCAAGAATTGATTGAAAGGTATGGGTGCTGGTTTATACAATTTCCGAAGTTTTCTTACATCAGGCTGCAAAGTTTTTCTTCATATCCATATAGGCTGCCTAAGTACCCAACCAATAGGATTTTAATGTTAGAGATATCTAGGCAACTAGTTGCCTACGATAAGATTCAGAAGAGAAAGAAGAAGGGAGGAGTTGACTTTCCAGTTGTCATGGCCAATTCGGATGAAGTGTGTCCTTCATTACAGGCAGCTAGAGAAGCTGAGAATGAGATTCAGTTCTTTCACTTTTCCTATCACACTAGCAGACAACATTATGATCCACATAGCAACATCAGGTGGATACTGTCAGAAGAATTCAAACATAAGGCAAATATTGAAGATTATTGGGCTGGTGCATCAGACGAGGCTGAAGTCAGAAAGAGGATGTTCTCTAGGTTGTCGTTGAGTATGATCAGGGAGTGTGAAGTCATTCTAGTACCAGACCAGGTGAGCGAGGACATGAATGTTCTCCATCCAGATTATGAGGCAGTGAGAGATACTCCACTTCCACTTCCAGATTGGTCAAAACCTGAGATTGCCGATTTGGACACACTTTCCATTCCAGTCTTGACATTTACCAGAGCCTGGGTTGATAGGCATGTGGGCAGACTAAAGGGTAGGTCAGTTTCGTTGACTTACAATTTGATGGGAGATCACAGGACACCCACTACCAGCAGAAAGAAACAAATTACTCGAGGTCCAGAGTCTCGAAGGAAAGAGCCTGTTCAGCCGGAGCCTCCAAGAGTTGTAGTTGAGTCACCCACGCCATTGGAGACACGTTCTCCAAGCATATAGGAGGTTTCTCTTTTCGCTGATCAAAGGAATGCATTGAATTAGGTGCAAGAGGTACATGAAGAAAATCAGCCACCACGGAGAGAGTCGGTTGGCCAGAGTGTTAATGCGCCTACTAGGGATGATCAACAGGGTGATGAGGAGAATGCTACCGACCCTAAGTTTCAGCATGAGTTAGAGATGGCTTTAGAGGATGATGATATAGTTTCAGGAGATACTCAGCCATTAGAGGCCAATGAGCCTCACCAGAATGATATTGAAGTTGAACAAGTCCGTGAAGTAGAAGCACAAGAACGGCATCCCTTTGTTATTCATCATGTCGTACCTGATTGGCTCAGAGATAGGATGAGAAGAAGCCCCAATGAAGAGATTGATCCAGCGGTAGAGATGGAAGAGTTTTTGAACAGGATCAGCGCGCCTCCACAAAAGAAGAGGGCACGAAAATTTTCAAAGATATCAACTGATGAGGATGGCTCTCGCACCCTTCATATGGCGGTGCCACAAGTTGATTGTGATCGAGACGAAGCAGTGCCAGAGAACTATGTGGTCACAACTTTGGAGTTAGGACGTCCCACAGGTGCACAGATTGTCGAAGAATGTGATAACTCCTATCAGGTGCTCAAGGATAGACTGTTTAGGAAGGAAGGAAAGTATAAGAAATTGAAGAAAGAACATAAGACATTGATAGGATACGTGCAACACTTGTCTCGTCCTTGTGGGCAGGAGATTCCGGCAATAGAGCTTCCAGCTGAGTTATCCAGGGAGTCAGTTAGCGGCTTGTTGGAGTTGAGAAAGATGGCACAGGAAGCAGATAAATGGGTTACAGGAGTTCGTGCCGAGACAGAAAAGTTCATGGAAGACCTTGCTTGTGCTTTCCAGCAAGCTTCTAGCATCACAACACGTATGGAGGCAGTTGATCAGGCCTGGGGTGATGCTTCTATTTATCAGAACAAAGTTATTCAGCGTCTAGAGGCATTAAGGCATGTTCCTTTGCGGATGCTAATTGATGGAGGAGTCATTTAGAAGAATGATAGGTGTGACTTTTCTAGATGGTACTCTTCAATAATCACAGGGCGTGCTTTCTTTGACGCAGCATAGGGGGATTCGGCCAGAGTCAGGAAGGCAATGACGAACATCATTGATGGAGTCCAAAACACCTTGGAGGCAATCTTTGCTAGACGGCTGAATCCCGATGAGGTGACTACTGATAATTTGAGGGGTAGGCTGGCACCTTTCTTCTCGGAGGTGTAGACCTTTGTGTAGGACGACTTTGAAATTTCCAGAGGAGGGAAAAATGGAAATTTGAATGAATTAGTCAAAATTAGCCTCTTCTAGAAATTCGACTTGGCTATAAGAGTTGGGACGATTTTTATTTTCTTCATCAGTTGTTGGGTGCAAACATGAAACTCTGAAGGGTTTGGGTGCAAACATGAAACTCTGAAGGGGAATAAAATTGGAGTGTGAAGAGAAAGTGCTGAAAAAGGCTAGTGCTAGAGGTTGTATTGTTGTAGGAGAAATGTTCTAAGGGTTGGAAAGATTTTGCTGAAAGGGTGCGGAGGTTTGAAGTTTGAAATTCGATGCTGAAGCCTCTCATTTTTAGAACTCAGCTAGCAATCTCAAAGTGATATTGTTTTTCTAAGTTTTATTTCTAATGACTATCTTTCATTTCTGCAGGATGGCTGAAGTACATAGAAGAGCGGCTGACAAGGATACTAATGCTGAATCCAGCAAGGCAAATGCGTCCAGGCAGGCTATAATCAAGAAGTTGAGCGAGTCTTTCCTTCCAGAGTCAAAGTTTTGTTCGAAGTTGGGGAAGTTGAGTGATACAAACCTTGGCTCTTTCAATTTGGAAGCTTTCAAAAGACGAATGCTGTGGATAGGAGGCCATCATCCATCAATCACTTAACACAATATTGTCAGAAGTGGACTTTATGCAGCTGCTGGTTTTCCACCAGCAATTCAGTGCCCAGAGCTGATTATGGAATGTGCTAATTGTTACAACTTAGAGCGAAGAACTATCGTTTCACTGGACGGCAAGTTGTTTGCCAACCTCACGCCTGAGGCTATTGGAGAAGCATTTGGAATTCCTGCCTATGAGAAGATGGTTTACAAGACAAGAGAATGAGTTGAATGAATGTATGCTTCTACATTTGAAAGGTGTGCTAATATAAGAAACTCCCGTTGGATGAACAAGCCTAAGCCAACTCGCACAAAGCTGCCAAAGTAGATAATTTCAGATGACTTGAAGCAAGATTATTGTGACCTGATTATGATGCTCAACAAAGTTGGACGGAGCCCTCAATCATTCATCTTTGAGTCGTGGATGTTTTACTACATCAACCTTGTGCTGGAGGGCAAAGAACATGTTGACTAGATGATTAGCGACAATTTGCATGAACAACTTAAAAGTTTGAGGAGAATGAAGACATTTTATATGAGCTCATATATCATCTATATGCTGGCTCAGATGACAAAGTACAGGGGGATATTAGACAAGGAGCCGATTGGGTGTGGTCCTCAACAATTCAAGATTCATGAGGCTTGCCCGCAGTTGCATTTGACCAGCACTTCTCACTACAAAAGAGTCAATGATGCCTTCATGATGCACATAACGAGGTCACTTCAGGAAAAGACTCATCACAGAATATCAAAGGAAGCTCAGGAGCTAATTGAGAGGTACAGATGTTGGTTTATCCAATTTCCGAAATTCACTTACATCAGGCTGCGTGGGTTTTCATCTTATCCATACAGATTGCCCCGATACCCCTCAAATAGAATTTTGATGATAGAAATTTCTAGGCAGCTCATTGCCTACGATAAGATTCAAAAGAAGAAGAAAAAAGGGGGACTTGACTTACCTATCATCGTGAGAAATTTAGATGAAGTTTGTCCTACACTGCAGGTAGCCAAGGAAGCGAAAAATGAGCTTCAATTTTTCCACCTCTCTTATCAAACTAGCAGGCAGCATTATGATACTCATAGAAATATCAGTTGGATAATGTTTGAGGAATTCAGACACAAGGCACACATTGAAGATTTCTAGGCAAGTGCGTTGGGCGAGGCTGAAGCGAGAAGAAGGATGTTTTCGAGGATACCAATGAACATGATTACAGCATGTGAGATTGTTCCTATGCTAGACCAAGTTGATGAGGATATCAACATTATTCACCCAGATTATGAGACGGTGAGAAATACACCACTCCTACTTCCGGACTAGTCGGAGCTAGAGATAACAAATTTGGATACACTTTGCATACCAGTCTTGACATTCACCAGAGGTTGGGTGGAGAGGCACGCGAACAGGCTTAAGGGTAGGTCAATTCCTCTTAGTTACAACTTAATGCGAGATCATATGACGCCCATTGTTAAATAGAAGAAGCAGGTTGCTCGAGCTGCGGAGCCATGAAGAGAAGAACTAGTCCAGCCGGAGCCTTAGAGAGTTGAGGTGGCATCGCATACACCATTGGGGACTCATTATCCAAGTATACAGGAGGTCTTGCTATTTGTTGATCAAAGGAATAGGTTGAATGAAGAACAGGAATTATAGGAGACGAATCAGCCACCTCCTAGGGAGTCAGTTGGCCAAAGCATCAATAAACCTAGAAAAGAAAACCAGCAGGAGATAGAGGAAGAAACAGCCACGGATACTTGCTTCTAGCGTGAGATTGAGGCAGCTCTGGAGGACGACACTACTATCGGGCAAGAGGCCCAAGTTTTAGGAGATACTCACCTTATAGGGATTGATGAGCCTCGTCTGGAGGAAGGTAGGGAAGATGTTCATGAAGAAGAAGCAAGGGACGAACAACCATTAATTATTTCTGACTTGCAGTAGGTGGTGCCAGATTGGCTAAGGGACAGGATGAGAAGGGACCCCATTGAAGAAATCAATCCGGCAATTGAGATGGAAGAATTTTTTAGTAGAATCAGTGCTCTTCCAACAAAGAAGGCTTGAAAGTTCTCAAAGATCTCAACAGATGAAGATGGCTCTTGCACACTTCACGTGGCGGTACCTAGGGTTGAGTGCGATCAAGATGAAGTTGTTCCAGAGAACTATGTGATCACTACCATGGAGTTAGGCTGCCCCATTGGAGCACGGATAATCAATGAGTGTGATAACTCCTATCAGGCACTCAAGGACAGGCTGCTCCAAACCGAAGGCAAATATCAAAGATTGAAGGAGCACAAAACATTGATTGGTTATGTACAACACTTGTCTCATCCTTGTGGGCGAGAGAATCCAACAATTGAGCTCCCAGCCGAGTTTCCCAGAGAATCAATTAGCGGCTTGGAGGACTTGAGGAGGATGGCACAGGAGGCAGATAAATGGTTCGCTAATGTTCACACTGAGATGAAGAAGTTTATGGAAGATCTTGCTCATTCCTATTAGCAGGTCTCTGGCATTATGGCACGAATGGACACAATTGATCAGGCTTGGGGCGAGGCTCGCATCTATCAGAACAAGGTTGTTCTTCGTCTAGAGGCTTTGATGCATACGCCCTTGTAGACTTTGGTTGAGGGAGGTGTAATTCAGGAAGGTGATAGGTATGACTTTGCTAGTTGGTATTCTTCTGTGGTTACATGCCAAGGTTTCTTTGATGCAGCATAGGTAGATTCGGTCAGAGTCAGAAAGGCTATGATGAATATTCTTGATGGAGTCCTGAACACACTTGAGGCTATCTTTGCTAGGAGATTGACTTCGAAGGAGGTAACTGCAGATGGTTTGAAGAGTAGGTTGGGGCCTTTCTTTTTGGAGGTGAAGACGTTTGTTCAGGATGATTTTGAGAACACCTCGACCTTCTCCAGCATTATCTAGAATACTCAAGATGCTCTAGTCGCCTGGAGAAAATCTTATAGACGGCATGGGCAAACAGTTATAGTGTTGGAGTTTCAGCTTGATCACATCCCGCCTATTTCAGTTCAGGAAGTTGAAGCAGTACTGGCCAGATTCGTTGACTTTGTAGTCAAAGAGAAAGAGAATGGAAACACCCTTTTGGATGATGATCTTCTAGAAGATGATGGTGGGCATTAATTGCCCATGATGCTTCGGGTGTGAGTGGGATTCTTTTGGCTCATTTATTGCCCCACTCCCCTTTGTGGTAGTTTTTAGGGTGAATCTTGTTTAGGGTTGAGGTGGCACGATCTGGGCCATCCATCTAATTGTAATCTGAGCCGTCTATTGGACTTCGCCAGCTATAAAAGGGGCATCCCCCCTCATTTGTACCTCTTTAGAGATTAGATCATTAGAAGTAGAGCATAGAGAGATAGCTTAGTATAGATTGATAGTATAGTTTGAAGAGGGAAAGTTTTTCCCTTGAAAGCTTTGTAAGAAGTTGTTGTGAACACTCTCATAATAAAAAGAGTTTTCATTGATGATGATTTCGTCTTTTGTTGTGAGCAGCTAGCAAGATTTCTTCGTCCTTTTGATTCAAGTAGGATCTTAAAGTAGAGCAAATTTTATTTCATGCAAGTAGATAGTAGCTGTGGAATGTGGTGTTTAATCTAAGCAGGATTTCCTTATCCATACCACTAGCGGGCTCACTAATGGTGTGTTCACCTTGTGTGGTCAACTGGAAACATTGTGGACTTAACTTCAATTACGGTTTGAATGATGGTATGCGTCATTGTGATGGTATCTTCATGTCGAGTCATGGTTTGAATATCTTTACTTACCTCCCTTGCAGATAGCACCGACTCTGTGGAAGCTATCCGAAGTGAGGCAAAGCAAAGTTTGGTTGAAGTTTGCTGAAGTTGATCTCCACGTCCCGCACCTTAGATTAGTCCATTGATTTTCTAATCCCTACAGCCATTGAATTCCGCAATTTTCTGGTTAGTATTAGGAAACTTGCACTTTATTGACAAATCTTTCGAACCACATAAAAACCCTTTAGTTTGCTGTCGAGCAATTGTGTAAGTCCTCTTGTGATACCAGCAAATCACAACGAACCAACTAAACCTATTCCACTGCATAGAAGAAACCTTGGAGTTGAATGTATGAACTTTCTCGCAATCTTAGCATGTTGGATACTTTGATCAAGAGAGAATAGTGTCGCCATTGGTAACTTTATTCTGTTGTTTGGTGCGGTCATAAAAAACACATGAATAGGAATTGGTGCTAGAAGGAGGGCCTTATCACGACATCGACAACAAAGTAGAAAGGTTTTCATCACAAAGAGTTTTATTGGAGAAAATTATCATGAATCAAGATGGTGCTACTGCATAGAGAGATATTTCCAGTGTTGTAGGCGAATTTGGAGTTCAACAACGATCAAGAGGACATTCTTTCAGGATTGAACAATCTCGTTTGGCGAACGAAGAGGAGCTACATTGAGTATATGCGAACCTTCTTTGTGTTGGAGGAAGAGGAAAAAGCTATTCGAATTCAAGTTGCTATTGAAAGTGACTTGCTTAATCAGAGACAACCAT
This sequence comes from Sequoia sempervirens, assembly GCA_007258455.2. Taxonomy (NCBI): domain Eukaryota; kingdom Viridiplantae; phylum Streptophyta; class Pinopsida; order Cupressales; family Cupressaceae; genus Sequoia; species Sequoia sempervirens. The sequence continues at coordinate 36,270 of VDFB02002458.1, read as the reverse complement.
TTGCTCCTGCACGCCGCTAATAGAAGTAGTAGCTACATCTTGGATTGTATCAGTTCGTTTTCGCCAGACAAGCTTAAAAGAATCTTGAGGTCTACGCCTAGTTCGTCCAAAGAGTTTGTGGAGTTAGAGCTACCTGCGAGAGGAAGGAAGAAGAAATAAGTTCGTTCAAGTAAAGAAGTCAAGCGAAGAGGTTTCATCAAACGAAGAGGCTTAGTCAAGCGACGAAAGTGGAGAAGAGATTTCCAGTTTGTTCAAAACTCCACCTAGTGTTTCGAGGTTTGCTCAACCAAGATCAGTTCAAGTCACTACACCAGTAGTCATTTGGCAACAACAACCCGTCCAACCTGTTAATCAACAACATCAACCAATTCAAGCTATTGTACACCAACAACAACTAGCCCAAGTTATTGTATATCAGTGGCGACAACCAGTTCAAGCTATGGCTCAACCAGAGGTCAACCAACTCCAAATGGTGCTAAGTGGTTGGTCACCAACCCGTCTCCGCTAGAGTTTGCTGATTACCATGACATGCCAAAGAATCCTGAGAATTTCTGCACTAAATTTCATGTCAATGATGTAAATTGCACTGCTGAGGACCACATAAAGATGTTTGAAGACCACTTGTGCAATAGATAGATTGCGCATGCAGACGTGGCTTGCAGGCTGTTTCCATATTCCTTGGGAGAAGAGGCCCACTATTGGTTTATTCACTTACCGATCAGATCAATAAGGTCATGGGAACAAATAAAAGATGCCTTCATTGGGAAGTTTGGCATACCCATTACTCTCGTAGAGCTTTATCGTCAGTTTGTAGAAGTGAGAAGGTAGGATAGAGAGCCCATTCACGCATTCAACAATAGGTTTCAGAAGGCTCTCACAAGGTTGTGTGATCCTTATGTTGTTGATGCTAGGGAGAATTATTATTGAGCCTTGGATCCTTTGACCGCGGTGTTCGTAAGGCAGGCTCATCCCACTCCCACCAACATGAACCAAGCTTTTTCCAAAGCTGTTGAAGTAAGCCAGAACATGGGGCAAAACATAATTGGGCCCTCACCATATATCGGCCTGACTACGACAAAAAACCAAATGCAAACACTCGGCTCAACATGGAATCAACAAGTTCCAGCGTTAAATCCAATTGCTCAGCCGAATTACCAAGTACAAGCACCATCAAATCAGTTAGATCCTGTGATGCCTTTGTCCCAGGCACAAGCAACACAGCCTGTCTATCTCTAGAACATAGTGCCGCCAGTGAAAACTCAAGAGGAGAAAGATGAGATGAAAGATTTGGTAGAGCAGATGAAAAGGCTATCGACTGAGGTGACTTACCTTAGAAATCAAAACAATTAGATGCAATCTATGCTAAAAAGTTATCAGGCACATCAAGGTGCTAATAGAGGATATTAGAATAATCCTCCCAACCATCAAGATACCCATCAAGGATATAGTCACGAGAACAATCATGGGTATAGGAATAATAATCAAGGATTTCAGAAGAGGTCCTGGAATATAGGGCCAAACAATGGAGGTGTTCTGTCACTGCTAGACAATCCGACACCTCTAGAGAACCATCCTGCAGATAGAGTTCATCTTGCTGAAGCCGACATGTTAGGATGGTGTAGATTACATAACACTAATCAGCATTTTGAGCTCCAGTGTCGTGAAATACAAGTTGCAGCTGATATTTTCAGAGGAGAGGTGAAGAACACGGAAGCCACGGAAAATCCTCCAGTTTCAGGGTATGAAATAGTCGCAGTATCTTGATATGATCAGGCATTAATCCTAGAAGATTTCAATTTCTCGCCTGAGTTTCAAGGTTACACGCCCCCACTAGTCAATCACAAGTTTCCGCCAGCTTCGGCAAATGGTCCTGTGGGGATGCCAGAATTTCAAGTTCCTTCGGAGGCTCATGCCACGTATGCATCACCAGAGGAGCCTGTTAATAAGGATGGTTACATTTTTCCACCTCTCAATAACAGTGTTTTGGTAGAAGGGAGAAGAGAGGTGCAGGTGTTTCAATCATCTGGAGGAGGAGCCCCCAGAGTCTATCAGAGGAACTATCACCAGAAAGAACCTCTGACGTCATCAATACCTCCAAACAATTTCGCAACTCCACCACATCCCAATGCGAGTAACAATCCAAGTTTACCAAAAGACTCTCCAGAGTACAGACAGTAGAATGCCACGCAAGGTAGAAATGGACAACAACCTACTTAGCAAACTGTCCAACAGCCGGTTCACCAAGCCGAATGCCCACAATAGGAGAATCTTCCCAGAGAGGATGTGAAAAGACTCAGCTCTTATGTACTAGAAGGATTTAAAAGGATGAAAGTTAGTCTTCCCTTGGATGAGTTGATGAAGATCTCAGAGGTCAGAGATACCATTCTGGGAAGTTTGTATGAAACCTCTATTGTTAAGAATATTTCTCAGGAAGTACCTAGCACACCAAGGAATCCTCCAGTCAATACACAGTCTTGTGCTGCACAAAACACAAATGTGGTAGAAGATATGCCTCAGATGTCACTTAACACTTGGGAGACTCAACAACAGTCTCAAGGTTTTGTTGGCGTAGTACAAGATGTTTCAAACACTTCCGAGAAACCGAAGACTGAAGATAAGGGGAGAGTTCAACTCGATGTTCCTGAGGGGAAAAAGCAAAAGCAAAAGCAAGAGCAAAAGCAGAATTTAAAGGAGGTTGCCCAAGATGATCATATTCAATTGGATAGAAAATATGAAAAGAAGAATATTGTAGCAGACGAAAGAAGAAAGCCAGTGGTTTTCTATCAGGGGAAGGATGAACCAGCCCCATTCCTAGTTTCAATCAGGATTTTTGGAAAGTTACTACACAACTGTTTGATTGATTCTGGTGTGTCCAGCAATGTCATGCCCTTAAAGGTATGCGAAAGGTTGGGCATAGTTCCACTTCAAACTAACAAGAAGGTGACCAAGCTAGACAAAATTGAAGTTCCAGTTGTCGGAGAGTTGAATAACATTCATATGTAGCTGGCAGTGGATCCAAGAATTCAAAGTTGCATCGACATATCAGTGGTCGACATACCTGATGCTTATGGCATGCTATTAAGCAAAGATTGGTCGAGGAAGTTAAATGGGTATATTGCTACAGACTTCTCCCACATGTGGTTACCATGGAGAGGAGTGCCAAATCAGATTAAGGTTGAGAGCACGCCACGACTTAGATTAATGATCACTGAGTATGGCGAAGATAACGAAATTATGTTTATGGAAATTGAGTTGGGCTCATACAGGCCCATCAAGCAAGAAGTTTTGATGTTGCAAAGTTCAAACAAAGGAAAGCTTTTAGAAGATGCACCACTGTCCATTGAAGTTTTGATTGAGAGTGACTCGAGTGAGAATGAAGGCGAAGGAATGTTTGAAAACTTCAGGGATTTTGTTCTAAGAAGTGTAAAGAAGGAAGTTGAATTGGGAAAGGACGCCTCTATCAAGAATCTGCTACTTCCCAATTGGTGCAAAATCCATGAAGCCTTTCATTTGGAGGTCACCTGTGCCATGTGCAAAATTGCCTTGGAACAAGTCTCAAAGTTGGTTCCACAAGTTTCCCTAGAAGAAGAAAGTGAAGGAATTACTAAGGAAGAAAACTCACCTACTGATAATTTAGTAAAGGATGAGAAATCAAGCCAGTAGTGGACAAGAACGTTCCAAAGGCATGTAATCAAGAAGGTACATATATCCAAGCTCCGTGCACGCAAGTAGAAAGTCAAGTATGGACTTTAAGATTTGACGGATCAAAATCTAAGAAGGGAAATGGAGCTGGATTTGAGCTTGTTAGCCCTATAGGAGAAGCCTATTTAGGTGCCTACAGAATCCAATTCTCCTGCACGAACGTCACCGAATATGAGTCATTAATCCATGGATTAATCCTTGCAATCCAGAAAGGGGCTAAAATTGTGCATGCATATGGAGTTTCAGACATTGTGGTCTGTCAAGTAAGGAAGTGTTGTGACCTTTTTCACACATCACCCCATTCAAAATGGGGACCCCCTAATTTTTGCTCCATTTTGGTCTTTTGGCTTTGGTTTTGTCTCTCTTTCTGTCTCTTTCTACTGTCCGCTTTTTGGGGATGTGCCTGTCTGTGAGCTTAAATGCGAAATTTTGGCCAAGTTTGTAGAATTAGGGTTTGTATTTCTCTGGTCAATCTGAAGTCAAATGAAGTGAATAAAATGAAATCTGAGACTAACGTTGGTGTCAGTGTGCTTCCAGCAAGTTCCTAGCTAAGTTTCATCAAATTCCGACAACTCACTATTTTTAGTAAGTGTGCAATTCAGGGCATTTTCTCAGCACTTTTGAAGTTTTGATCATTACACTGCATCCAAAATGTGTCAAGCTACTCGTTTGCAAATTTTGAGCTGAAACAGACAACTTTCTATTGTTAGCAAGTTCAGCTTCTAGAGAAAATTTTAGGGTTTATATGCAGAATTCTTCAATGCATGTCTGGAGATTCCTTCTGGGTTTTCTGAAACCTTCGTGACGATATAACATGCAAAATGAGATGATGACTTTCAAAATTCAGCCTTCAGATGCTATTTTTAGGGTTTGCATGTTGAGATTTTCTTTGCATGTTTGAACATTCCTTGTGGGTTTTTTGAGGGCTTCGCAATGGTGTAACATGCAAATCGGGATCGACACTTTTTCAGAAGCCGTCTTCCAAGGCTATTTTTAGGGTTTGCATGTCAGGGTTTTCAGCGCTTGTCGAGTGATTCTTTGTGGGTTTTTCGAGAATTACGTGGTGATGTGACATGCAAAGCAAGATGATCAGTTTTCAAAGACTTACTATTTTTAGCAGGTCCATTGCGGCAGCTGCCTAGCGCATCAAAACCACAAACAGGACGAAGTGCAACAAAAACGAGGTCAAACGAAGGTCATTTGATATACATGCAAGTCAAATTAGGGTTTCCAGCTTCGGGACCCAAAATGAGGGGTAAAATGTCAGAATTTTCGAAAACCGGTGTATCCCACTGCGGTCAACATCTTTCAAGCTATCTACCGATAAAATTTGAAGGCAATCGGAGCACTTACTATTTATAGTAAGGCGTTCCAGAAACTGGCTAAAAATAGTAAACCAGTAGCAGGCGCCGGTGTGAACGGGCAGGTCACCCCATGAGGAGCACGTCATTCAAATTTCAAGTCGAACGAAGTTGTGGAGGTCTTCGAAACAAGTAGTTGCTATAAATAGTAAACCACCTTCATAAATGTGCTATTTTTAGCAGGTCAGCTCAGGATGGCAATGTGAACAGGCTAAGTAAGTCATGAGGATCCTGTGGTTAAAATTTCAAATTGATCCGAGCTTCAGAGATATGAAAATCAGAGGACTTACTATATATAGCAGGGCATGGATAAGCAGGCAGAAGCAGGTGTGAAGAAAATTCTAAGTCTGGAAGTTCATCCTTCACCACCCTCAAAATGCGCCCTCATCCTCAGCTGGCTGGCAGATGAAAATATTTCTAAGTCTGGAAGTTCGTCCACTTGACCCCTCCAAATGCACCCACTTCACAAGCATGAGATGGAAAAAGTTTTTAAGGCATTGAGTTCATCCACCTGACTCCTCCAAATGCGCCCAACTTGCCTTGGAGATGTGAAGAAAATTCTAAGTGATGAATCTTATCCTGCAGGCTACCTCAAATGCGCCCTCTTCAAAGGTCAAGGTGTTAAGGAAATTCTAAGTAAAGGTGTTCATCCTCCTCATACATCTAAATGCGCCCATCCTTCTACATGTCTTAAATGCGCTCAAGCCTAAAGGGAAGTCAAAGGGTCAAAGGCGTTGAAAAGTTGATCCTTCTACATGTGCTAAATGCGCTTATCCTTCACTACATGCTAAATGCGCCCACTACAAGAAGAAGCTATGGAAAAATGGCTAAGTGTTAAAGTAAATCCACCTCCCCCCTTGAAATGCGCCCATCCTCCTGCCTATATGAAATGCGCCATGCTAGAAAAAGGGTCAAAAAAAGTCAAAGGGGCGTTGTGTAAGAGAAGAATATTCCTAGTATTGACATTCTTCACCACCCTTTGAATGCGCCGAGTCCAAGGTGAAGATAAAAGTTGTTAAGTGGAGTAAATTCCTCCTCCATAGGCTAAATGCGCCTAAGTGAAGATACAAATAAGGAGAGTTACCAAGGCGTTGAAGTTTGTCCCCCTCAACATATGAAATGCGCCCAAGGTAAGGTGAATGAAAGGTGAAAATTACCAAGGCGTGGTGAAAGCTCTCTTGAGTGTGTAAAGTGCGCCCATGTTAGACATAGGGTGGTGAAGAAGTCTAAGGCGTTAAGGCTAGAGTATCCTCCATGACATGTAAAATGCACCCAAATATGTTGGAGGTGGTGGCCTTCTAAATGAAATAAATAAGTGTTGATAAAAATTTCTTCACCACAAGCAAAATGATTGAAGTTAAATGGAGAAAATTTTCTAAGGCTAAATCCAAATTTCTCCTTGATATGTTGATAAAAGGATTTTAAATATATTTTCCTAAGTGTTAATATTTAATTTCACTTCCTTAGGAAAAATATGCCTAAGTCTGTTGGAGGAGGAGAAATTCACCAAGGCATGAATAAATTGGCAATGGATGAAGTCAGATGTGCTAGCTTCGTGAGGTTGATGAAATTTTTTAAGTCAGAGCAAGAAAGTACGCCAAGGGATGAAGAATTGGATTAAATTTGATGGAAAAATATTTTTCTAAGGTTTAAAATCCAAAAAAAAATTAAATGTACCCCTTCGTTTGTAGACCCATGAATTCAACACGTTCTGAGGGGAATTTTCTTTTGGGTATTGAAGATCTTCGACGATGAATGGATTTTAAAGTCTTTTGCACTTCGCCAAGGCTTTCATGATGGAAATTTTGATCGACACTTGAAATAATGAAATTTTCCTAAGGGAAATTTAAATTTTTTCTAAGGCAAAATGAATAAAATGTGTTTTCGAAGGTAAAATGCCTTAGACGATGAATTTGAAATGGATTGCCTGGATGAATTTGATCGAATTCTTCGTGAGATGAATCTTCCAGAGTTAGAGATGAATAAAACTAAATGTCAGAGCTTTAGCTGGTGAATTAAATTTCTTAAAGAGTGAATTTGAAGTAAATGTTTTCAAAATGAATTTAAATGTTAAGTATGCCGGTCAAGATGAATCTTTTGAAATTCTAGAAGGTCAAGATTCTGGACGCCAAGTGACAAATGTTGAAATTACCAGAGGGAGGTGTTGTGACCTTTTCACACATTGCCCCATTCAAGATGGGGACCCCCTAATTTTTGCTCCATTCTGGTCTTTTGGCTTGGGTTTTTCTCTCTCCTTCTCTGTCTCTTTTCTGATGTTTGCCTTTCGAGAATTGTGCTCGTCTCTGAGCTTAAGCGTGAAATTGACCAAGTCTGAAAATTAGGGTTTCATCTTTCCTGGTCAGTCCGAGGTTGAATAGGGTGAATTAATTGAAAACAGAGCTCAACGTTGTTGTCAGTGTGCTTCTAGCAGGCTCTCAGCAAGTTTTCATTAGATTCTGAGGAACTTACTATTTTTAGTAAGTGTGAAGTTACAGGCAATCAGTCAGCATTTTTTTGAGATTCTAACAGTCACACGACATTCAGAGCACATCAGGCTACTCGCGTGCAAAATTTGAGCAAAAACAAACAACTTTCTATTTTTAGCAGTCCAGCTTCTGGAGCAAATTTCAAGGCTTAGATGCAGAGTTTTCCTTTGCATGTCTAGATATTCCTTCTGGGTTTTTCGAGACCTTCGCGATGGTATAACATGCAAAACGAGACGACAACTTTCAGAATTCAGCCTTCGGAGGCTATTTTTATGGTTTGCATGTCAGGGTTTCTTTTGCATGTCGGATGATTCCTGGTGGGTTTTTCGAGAGCTTCGCAGTGATATGACATGCAAATGGAGATAATCACTCAGTAAGGAACTTACTATTTTTAGCAGTGTCCGTAGCCCAATGATTCGAATCACAGCCGACGTAATGCCAGTAAAACGAGGACAAACAAGAGATCATTTGATATGCATGCAAAGCAAATTAGGAGAGAAAAGAGGGGTAAAAAGTCAAAAAACCGATGTAAACCACCGCGATCAAGATCCTTAGGCTATCCGGCAAAATTTCGTGGAGCACTTACTATTTATAGTAAGTCAATTTGGAAACAAAAAAATAGTAAGTCGTGCATGCGTTGATGTCAACAGATGTCACGTGGTGAGAGCCTCATTCAAATTTCAAGTCAATCGGAGCAGTGGAGCTATCAGAAGCAAGCAATTACTATTTATAGTAAACCACCTTCAGAAATGGGCTAAAAATAGCAGGTCAGCTAAAAATGGCAGTGTCGACAGGACAACAAGGTCATGAGGATGCGGTGTTCAAAATTTCAAGTCGTTTTGAGCTTCAGAGATGCAAAATCAGAGGGCTTACTATAAATAGCAGGGCATGAAAGCTGGCGAAAACGAATAAAATTTCTAAGTCTGAAACTTCATCCTACAGCCATGGCAAAATGCGCCCAAATTGATGGAAGAAGCATGGAAGAAGTTTTGAGTGTTGAAGCTCGTCCACCACACAGGCCAAAATGCGCCCAAGCTAGAGAAAGTCAAAGAAAGTCAATGCTTTTCATCCTACTGCTAGGGAAAAATGCGCCCACCTTGAAGCATGAGAGCTAGAAAAATTCTAAGTGTGAAGTTTCATCCTTCATCTAGGCCAAAATGCGCCCAAAGTGCAAATAGTCAATGAAAGTCAACACCTTTCATCCTGAAGGCATGTCAAAATGCGCCCAAGGGAAACTCATGGAAGTTGAAAATTTTTCTAAGTATTGAACTCGTCCTCCTCACCCCTCCAAATGCGCCCATCCTTCTCAAGAGGTAAAATGCGCCCAAAAGAGAATTAAGTCAAAGTGGTCAAACAAATTTATCCTTCCCTCATACATGCCTAAATGCGCCCAAACAAGGTCAAGTAGAGACAAAAAATGGAAGTTGAAGAGTCATCCTTCTTGCATGTCTAAATGCGCCCAAGTTAAGGTTGTAAAAGTAAAGATAAGGTGGTAAATGGGGTAAAAGGTGTTGAAAATGCTCTATGGCGTGGTGAAAGCAAGGTGAATGCTAGGCGTTATCCCTCTTCAAGTGCAAGATGCGCCCAAGGTAATATGTGTGAGGTGGTGAAGATAAATATGTTAGGCGTGGTTTCAAATTCCCTCTTCAAGTAATATGCGCCCAAGGTGATATATGTTAGAGAATATTGCAAAGTGATTTGTGGATGTGTTGCCTAGGCGTTGGAAGTGAAGACTTCTAAGCATACGATGAATATCTTCCTTCAGACACAATATGCGCCTAAGATGTTGAGTAAAAAAATAATAAAATATGGCTAAGGCGTTGGAGCTTCAAATGAATATTTTCCTAGTGTGAAGTAAAATGCAAAGTGGTGAGTGAGAAATAAAATGTGCTAGGCATGAATAAAATTTTTCTAAGTGAAGTTGATAAAATTTCCACCACTGGCGAACGAATAAAATTTTCTAAGGCAAATTCTCAAAGTGCAAGATGATTTAAAATCTTCTAAGGCAAAAATATTTTCTCCCTTAGAAAATACGCCTAGAACTCAGGATGATGAATTTTCTTCTTAGAACACTGGCAAATTTTTCAGAGATGAAGTTAGAAAATGATGATAATGCAGGATGAATTCAAATTCTTCAAGTTGGAGCAACACAGGATGATCACAGGCGAAGAATGGATTTAATTTGATAAAATAATATTTTCTAAGGTCCAAAATTTTAAAAAAAATTAAATGAACCCGTTCGTTGGGTACCCATGGATTTGAAGCGTTCTGAAGAAAATTCTCTTTTGGGTACTGAACATTCGCGATGATAGATGGATTTCCATGTATTCCGCACTTCGACAACACTTTCTCAGTGAAGAATTTAATCAGTGCTCAAATTGTGAATTTTCCTAAGGGGGAAATTTTAAAATCTTCTAAGGCAAATTTGAATAAAATGTGTTTTCAAGATGAATTTCTCCGGACAATGAATTTGAAGTGAGTTGCCTAGACGATTTTGATTAAATTCTTCGATGATGAATTTTCCAGAGCCAATGAGAAGTTAAATTCAAATTCAAATGGCAGAGCTCCGACTGGTGGATTAAAAAGATGAATTTAAATTAAATTTTTTCGAAAATAAATTCAAAGATGCCAGCCAAAGTTGAACTTCTAGAAGAATAAGATTCCTGACGTCGAGAGACAAGTGTCAGAAATACCAGAGAGGGAAAATTCGAATTCTTGAAGTGGAGTAGTGGAAATTAAATGTACTGGCTATAATTGGCTCCTTCTAGAATTCGATTTTTGGCTATAAAATGAAGAAGTTTCTCACTTCCTTTTCACAGCTGGAGAAGTCGAATTTGCTCTTAGTGAAGATTGTTGCTAAGAATTGCTGAAGCTTGAAGAGTACGAATTCTTGCTAAGGCTGAAGTGTTGCAGAAAAGAAGCTGAGAGGGACGACTTGGCTTGAGTTGGTTTCCAAAATCTGAAGTGAAGGAGATTTCGAATTTCAAAGAGGAGTTTGCTGGAGTTCGAAGTTATTGCTGCAACTTTTGGAGGGGCGCACTTGCTGATTGTGGCTGAAGTTTGATTTGTTGCTGATTGAAAGTTGAAGTTGCCAGAGCTAAGAGGGGCGCACTTGCAAGTTGCTGGAGGTATTCAAATCTGCATTTGAAGAAGGACGCCTGGAGGTGAAGTTGCTGAGAATTGTCTAAAAAGTGTGAACTTGCTGATTGCTGAGTGAGATTGTTGAAGACAAGGCTTGCTTAGAAGTCTTTTCTAAGTGTTGAAGTTCGAAATCTTGTGAAGGAGAAGTTGAGGTTTGCAGAAGAATTGAATGTTGCAACTTCTCAAATTTTAAAAAGTCGATTGGCAGCCCTGCAAGGTATCTTATTTATTTTTCTAAGATGAATTGCTGATGAATGTTTATTGTTTGCAGATGGCTGATGCAAGGGCGACTGGCAAAGACAATGGTGCATCCAGGCAGGCTGTGATTAAGAAGCTGAGTAAGACATTCATGCCGGAATCAAAATTTATTTCAAAGTTGGGCAAGTTGACAAACACCAACTTGGGCTCCGTCAACCTAGAGACCTTCAAGAACAGGATGTTGGGGATTGGAAATCATCGACCTTCGACCACTTCGCACAACATTGTTCGAAGCGGATTATATGCAGCTGCTGGTTTCCCACCAGCCATTCAGTGTTCGAAGTTGATGATGGAGTGCGCCAATTGCTACGACAAGGATCACAGATCGATCATGTCACCAGATGGCCAAGTGCTAGCTAATCTCACTCCTTCAGCCATTGGTGAAGCTTTTGGGATCCCAGTGCACAGGAACATGGTTTACAAATCCAGAGAACGAGCTGAGCGGATGTACGCTTCTGCTTTCGAGAGATGTACGGAGACAATTAACACTCACTGGATGAGCACTCCCAAGCCTTCTCGTACAAAGCTGCCAAAGCAAATCATAGCGGATGACTTGAAGCAAGAATACTGTGACCTTATCATGATGTTGAGCAGGGTTGGTGGTTGCCCACAATCCTTTATTTTTGAGCCTTGGATGTTCTACTACATCAACCTCGTGCTGGAAGGGAAGGATTACGTCAATTGGGCCGAGATGATCAGTGATAATTTGCATGAGCAGCTCCTGAGCCTCAGAAGGACGAAGACATTTTACATGAACTCCTACATCATCTATATGTTGGCACGTATGACGAAGTACAGAGGGATCTCTTACAAAGAGCCTGTTGGTTGTGGCTCCCACCAATTCAAGATCCATGACGCTTGTCCGCAGTTGCACCTAGCAAGTACTACTCATTACAAGCGTGTCAATGATGCCTTCACCATGCATATCATGAGATTGCTTCAGGAGCGGTTACATCACAGAATCTCGAGGGTGGCCCAAGAATTGATTGAAAGGTATGGGTGCTGGTTCATTCAGTTTCCAAGGTTTTCTTATATTAGGCTGCAAGGTTTTTCATCGTACCCATATAGGCTGCCTAAGTACCCAACGGATAGAATTTTAATGTTAGAGATATCTAGGCAATTGCTTGCCTATGATAAAATTCAAAAGAAAAAGAAGGGAGGAATTGAATTCCCAATTGTCATGGGCAACTCGGATGAGGTGTCCTTCAATACAGGCAGCTAGAGAGGCTGAAAGTGAGCTTCAATTTTATCACTTTTCCTATCACACCAGCCGACAGCACTATGATCCACATCACAACATCAAATGGGTACTGTCAGAGGAGTTTAAGCACAAAGCAAATATTGAGGACTATTGGGCTGATGCATCAGATGAGATTGAAGTCAGGAAAAGAATGTTCTCTCGGTTGCCAATTACTTTGATCAGGGAGTGTGAAGTTGTTCCGTTCCGACCAGGTGAACGAGGATATGGACGTTGTCCATCCTGGACTATGCAGCAGTGAGAGATACTCCACTTCCACTCCCAGATTGGTCAGAACCAGAGGTTGCAGATTTGGATACACTTTCTATCCCGGTCCTAACATTTACTAGAGCATGGGTTGATAGGTGAGTGAACAGGTTGAAGAGTAGGTCAATTGTTTTGACTTACAATTTGATGGGAGATCACAGGACACCCACCACTGGCAGAAGAAACAGATCACACGAGGTCCAGAGTCCAAAAAGAAAGAGCTAGTTCGACAGGAGCCTGTTCACCTGGAACCTCCACGAGTTGCAGTTGCATCACCCACGCCATTGGAGACACGTTCTCCAAGTATACAGGAGGTGTCTTTATTTGGTGATCAGAGGAATGCATTGAATCAGGTGCAAGTGGTATAGGATAATAATCAGCCTCCACGGAGAGAGTCGGTTGGCCAAAGCGTCAATGCACCTAGTAGGGTTGATCAGCAGGATGATGAGGGGACTATTACTGACCCTCAGTTTCAGCAGGAGTTAGAGGCGGCTTTGAATGATGATGATGATATAGTTTCAGGGGACACTCAGCCACTCGAGGACGATGAGCCTCGCCAGAATGATGTAGAGGTTGAGCAAGTTAGAGAGGTAGAGGCACAAGAGTAGCAGCCCTTCGATATACAGTACAATGTGCCTGATTGGCTTAAGGATAGGATGAGGAGAAGCCCCAGCGAGGAGATTGATCCAGCAGTTGAGATGGAAGAATTTTTGAACAGGATCAGTGCACCTCCACAGAAGAAGAAGGCAAGAAAATTTTCGAAGATCTCCACTGAAGAGGATGGTTCCCGTACTCTTCACGTTGCCGTGCCTCAAGTTGATTGTGACCGAAACGAAGCAGTGCCTGAGAATTATGTGGTCATGACTTTGGATTTAGGACGCCCCACTGGTGCACAAATTGTAGAGGAGTGTGATAACTCCTACCTCGCCCTCAAAGATAGGTTATTCAAGAAGGAAGGAAAGTATAAAAGTTGAAAAGAGAACACAAGGCTTTAATTGGATATGTGCAGCAGTTGTCTCGTTCTCGAGGGCAGGAGATTCCAGTGATAGAGCCTCCAGCAGAGGTACCTAGAGAGTCAATCAGTGGCTTGATGGAGTTAGGAAAAATGGCACAGGAAGCAGACAAGTGGGTCACAGGGGTTCATGCTGAGACAGATAAGTTTATGGAGGACCTTGCTTTTTCTTTTCAGCGGGCCTCTGGTATTTTAGCACGGATGGAGGCAGTTGATCATGCTTGGGGCGATGCTTCTATCTATCAAAGCAAAGTAATTCAGCCGCCTTGAGGCATTGAGGCATGTTCCGCTAGTGTTGATTGATGGAGGTGTCATTCAGAGAATGACCGATATGATTTCTCTCGGTGGTATTCTTCGATCATGGGCGTGGCTTCTTCGACGCGGCACAGGCGGATTCAGCCAAGATACATAAGGCTATGGCCAATATCATTGATGGAGTTCAAAATACTTTTGAGGCCATATTTGCTAGGCGGTTGAATCCAGATGAAGTTAATGTTGATAATTTGAGGGGTAGGCAGGTGCCTTTCTTTCAGATGTTAAGACCTTCGTACAAGATGATTTTCGAGAACACTTCTACTTTCTCCGCCTTGATCCAGAGCACAGGATTCTTGTTGCTTGGAGAAAATCTTGTACAAGGCATGAGCATTCAGTCAGTGTTAGAGTTTTAGATTGCATTCCACCTATTTCGCCAGTGAAGTTGAGCTGCACGGCAGGGTTCAAGTGAGTTTGCAGCCGAGAGAAGGAGAACGGGAATGCACCACCGGACGAGGATCTTCTAGAAGACTGATTGTGGGCATTTATTGCCTTTACTATTTTTGGGAGTGAGTGGGAATCTTTGTTTATTACACCACCCCATTCTGCAGTTTTTAGGGCTAGGGCTGAGGTGGCACGATTCTAGCCACTCTATTGATTGTAACCCTAGCCGTCTTTTGGACTGGGCTAGCTATAAAAGGGGGAGTCCCCCTCATTTGTAATTCAGTAGAGATTAGAACAGGAGATTAGAATCAGAATTGAGTTAGAGCTTAGAGGCTAGAGAGTAGAGCATTGTAGACATTTTGCATATTGGAGAAGAAAGAAAGTTTTCCCTTTGAAAACTTTTGTGGAGATTGTTGTATAACACTTTTCATGATAATAGATCTTTTCATTGATGGTGGAATTCGTCTTGTCATGAATAGCTAGCAAGGTCTCTTCTTCCTTTCGAATCCAAGTAGCTTAATTTTTATGCAAGTAGTTTACTTTGATGTGTGGTGTTTTGTTGAGGTAGCTTCTTTCATTCCATACCACTAGCGGCTTGTTGATGATAAGTTCGCCTTGCGTGGTCCACTGGAAATTATCTTGAGTTTAACTTCGATTGTGATTTGTATACCTATATGCATCGTTTTGATGGTGTATGTATGCTAAATTATAATTTGAACATCTTTTGCTATCCCCTTTGAAGATTGCACCAATTTTACTGAGGCTGTCCGACGTGAGGCTAGGTGAAATTCGGTTGAAGTCTACCAAAATTGAGCTCCGTACGTCCTGCATTTAGAATAGGATATAAGTTTCTTAGGCTTTATACTCCTTTACTTTCCGCACATTTCTGATTAGCTTTAGGAAAACATACTATATTGCCAAATCATACGTACAAAATCCCCTTCGAATCATCTATCTGTTGTTAACTGCAAGAATCCTGAACAATTGTGTAAGTCCCCTCGTAAGAACATAGCAATACACATCAACCAACTGAGGGTGTTCCAAGTATTTCAGAACCTTGGAGTTGAATGTGTGATCTATCTCGCAATCTTAGCACACGGAATACTTTGATCAAGAGAGAACGGAGTAGCCTTCGGACTATTTTGTTCTGCTGTTTGGTGCGGTCACAAAAACCACGTCAACAGGAGGGAAATTCGAATTCCTGCTGTGAAGTAGTGGAGATTTAATGAATTAGCTAAACTTGGCTTCCTTTTAGAATTCGACTTGGCTATATGAGCTGAGACTTTATTCATTTTTCTCCATCAAGCTGGCAAGTTCGATTTTAGCTCTGAGGTTGAGTTTGCAGTGCAAGTGAGTAGCTAAGTTGGTGAAGGAGTTCGACTTGAAGTAGAAAGATTGTTGAGGCTGAAACTTTGAAGAAGTGCGAATTTGAAAGAGTCTGGAGTTGCTGAAAGTAAAGTTGGCCGATTTTTTCAAAGTGTGAAGTTGCTGCAGCCAACTTAGAAATTTGCTTTCTCAGTTTGAAGTTGCTTGAGGAGAAGTTGTTGAAGCTTGTTCGGAAACTTTCTAAGTGTTGAAAGTTGAGATTACTATAGGAGAAGTTGAGGTTATCAGATGAAATATAATGTTGCAGCTTCTCAATTCTAGAAGTCGACTAGCAGCCCCATGTTATTTTATTTTTCTAGGTTAATTGCTGATGGCTGTTTGTTATTTTGCAGGATGGTTGAAGTAAGAGCAACTGGTAGAGACAATAATGTTGCATCCAGGCAGGCTGTTATCAAGAAACTGAACAAGCCTTTCCTGCCAGAGTCAAAATTCACTTCAAAGTTGAGCAAGCTGGCTGATACAAATTTGGGTTCTTTCAACTTGGAGGCCTTTAAAAGTCGAATGATGGGAGTTGGCAGTCATCGTCCTTCAATCACTTCGCACAATATTGTTTGAAGTGGATTATTTGCAGCTGCTGGTTTCCCGCCAGCTATTCAGTGTCCAAAGCTGATGATGGAATGTGCTAATTGCTATGATCCTGATCACAGGTCTATCGTCTCACCAGATGGTCAAGTATTTGCCAACCTCATTCCTGCAGCTATCAGCGAAGCATTTGGAATCCTAGTGCACGAGAGTATGATTTACAAGACAAGAGAGCGTGCTGAGCGAATGTATGCTTCAACATTTGAGAGATGTGTTGACATGATCAACGCTCGCTGGATGAACAAGCCCAAGCCCTCTCGTACAAAGTTGCCGAAGCAAATTATATCAAATGATTTGAAGCAGGAGTATTGTGACCTGATCATGATGCTTAGCAGAGTTGGAGGCTGCCCTCAAGCATTTATTTTTGAGCCATGGATGTTCTATTACATAAACCTCGTGTTGGAAGGAAAAGAGCACATCAACTGGGTTGTGATGATTAGTGACAATTTGCATGAGCAGCTCCTGAGTCTGAGGAGGACGGAGACATTCTACATGGGCTCCTACATTATTTACATGTTGGCTCGCATGACGAAGTATAGGGGAATGTCTTACAAGGAGCCAATTGGTTGCGGCTCTCATCAGTTCAGAATTTATGAGGCTTGTCCACAACTGCACTTGACAAGCACCTCCCATTACAAGCAGGTCAATGATGCCTTTACCATGTACATAACGAGATCACTTCAGCAGCGAACTCATCATAGGATCTCGAGGGAAGCTCAGGAGTTAATTGAAAGGTATGGGTGCTGGTTCATTTAGTTTCCAAAGTTTTCTTACATCAGGCTGCAAGGTTTTTCTTCATACCCATATAGATTGCCTAAGTACCCAACGAATAGAATCTTAATGTTAGAGATATCTAGGCAACTTGTTGCCTATGATAATATTTAGAAAAGAAAGACGAAGGGAGGAATTGACTTCCCGATTGTCATGGGGAACTCAGACGAAGTGTGTCCTTCACTTCAGGCAGCCAGAGAAGCTGAAAATGAGCTTCAGTTCTTTCATTTTTCTTATCACACCAGCAGACAGCATTATGACCCACACAACAATATCAGATGGATACTGTCAGAAGAGTTCAAGCATAAGGAAAATATTGAGGATTACTGGGCTGGTGCATCAGATGAGGCTGAAGTTAGAAAAAGAATGTTCTCGAGGCTACCATTGAGTATGATTAGGGAGTGTGAAATTATTCCAGTACTAGACCAGGTGGATGAGGACATGAATGTTCTCCATCTAGATTATGAGGCAGTGAGAGACACGCCACTTCCACTCCCAGATTGGTCAGAGCCAGAGATAGCTGATTTGGACACGCTTAGTATTCTAGTCATGACTTTCACCAGAGCATGGGTTGAGGGGCATGTGAGCAGATTGAAGAGTAGGTCAATTCCATTGACTTACAACTTGATGGGAGATCATAGGACTCCCACTACCAGTAGGAAGAAACAAATTACTCGAGGTCCAAAATCTCGAAGGAAGGAGCCAGTTCAGCCGAAGCCTTTGAGAGTTGTGGTTGAGTCATTGAGGCCATTGGAGACACGTTCTCCAAGTATACAGGAGGTTTCTCTTTTTGTTGATAAGAGAAATGCATTGAATCAGGAGCAGGAGGTACATGAAGAAAATCAGCCACCATGGAGAGAATCAGTCGGCCAAAGTGTTAATGCACCCACTAGAGATGATCAGCAGGAGGAAGATGAGGAAACTGTTACTGACACTCGCTTCCAGCATGAGCTAGAGATGGCTCTAGAGGATGATGCAGTTTCAGGAGATACTCAACCATTAGAGGCTGATGAGCCTCGCCAGAATGAAATTGAAGTAGAACAAGTCTGTGAAGAGGAAGCTAGAGAGGAGCAGCCGTTTATTATACAGTAGGTAGTACTTGATTGGCTTAGAGATAGTATGAGAAGGAGCCCTAGTGAAGAGGCTGATCCAGTAGTAGAAATGGAGGAATTTTTGAGTCGGATCAGCGCGCCTCCACCAAAGAAGAGAGCTAGGAAATTTTCGAAGATCTCAACAGATGAGGATGGCTCTTGCACCCTTCACGTGGTTGTGCCGAGGGTTGATTGTGATCGAGATGAAGTAGTGCCAAAAAATTATATGATCACAACCATGGAGTTAGGTCGCCCCATAGGAGCACAAATCATTGAGTGTGATAACTCCTATTAGGCGCTCAAGGACAGATTGCTTAGGACTGAAGGAAAATACAAGAAATTGAAGAAGGAGCATAAGACGTTGATAGGATACATGCAACATTTGTCTCGTCCTTGTGGGCAGGAGATTCCGACACTTGAGCTCCAAACAGAGTTATCTAGAGAATCTGTTAATGGCCTAGAAGATTTGAGGAAGATGGCACAGGAGGTAGGCAAATGGGTTACAGGTGTTCGTGCCGAGACAGAGAAATTCATGGAAGATCTTGCTCATGCTTACCAGCAAGCTTCCAACATTACAGCACGAATGGAGGCAATTGATCAGGCCTGGGGTGATGCTTCTATCTATCAGAGCAAAGTTATTCAGCGTTTGGAGGCATTGATGCATACTCCTTTGCAGATGCTGATTGATGGAGGAGTTATTCAGGAGGGTGATAGGTACAATTTTGCTAGATGGTACTCTTTAGTAGTCACAGGGCGTGGATTCTTTGATGCAGCTCAGGTGGATTCAGCTAGAGTCAGGAAGGCTATGACGAACATCATTGATGGAGTCCTAAACACCTTGGAGGCAATCTTTGCTAGACGGCTGAATTCTGATGAGGTGACTACTGATAATTTGAGGGGTAGGCTGGCACCTTTCTTTTCAGAGGTGAAGACCTTTGTGCAGGATGACTTTGAAAAAGTTTTGACTTTCTCCAGCTTGATTCAGAGTACACAGGATGCTTTGGCTGCTTGGAGAAAATCTTGCACACGGCATGGACAGTCAGTTACGGTGTTAGAGTTTTAGCTTGATCATATTCCGCCTATCTCGGTTCAGGAGGTTGAGGTTGTGCTTGCCAGGTTCATTGATTTTGTAACCAAGGAGAAGGAGAATGGAAACGCACTTCTGGATGATGACCTTCTAGAAGACTGATTGTGGGCATTAATTGCCTTTACTATTTTGGGAGTGAGTGGGAATCTCTGATTCATTTATTGTACCACTCCCCATTCTGGCAGTTTTTAGGGTTAGGGCTGAGGTGGCTTAATCTTAGCCATTTATTTGATTGTAATTTGAGCCGTCCATTGGACTGGGCTAGCCATAAAAGGGGCATACCCCCTCATTTGTACTCATTAGAATTAGAATCAGTTAGACAGTCAGATATTAGTAGAGACTAGAGCAGAGAGATAGTTTGATAGCTTAGCATAGTTTGGAGGAGAAGGAAAGTTTTCCTTTGAAAACTTTTGTAAGAGATTGTTGTGAAAAACTTTCATAATAAAAGATCTTTCATTGATGGTGAAATTCGTCTTTGTTATGGATAGCTAGTGAGGTTTCTTCATCCCTTCTACTTCAAGTAGCGTAAAATAGCTTTAAGTAGCGTAGTTTTTATTTCATGCAAGTAGATGTTAGTTGTGGATTTGTGGTGTTAATCGAGGCAACTTCATTTTAGTCCATATCACTAGCAGCTTGCTGACAGAAAGTTTGCCTTGTGTGGTCAACTGGAGCATTTTATAAGCCTAACTTTAGTTATAATTCACGTCTTGGTATGTGTCGTCTTGACAGTGTCTTGATGCCGGATTGTGACTTGAAAATTTCTTGCCATCCCCTTGAAGATTGCACCAACTTTGTGTAAGCTGTCCAACATGAGGTGGAGCAGAGTTTGGTTGAAGTTTGCCGAAATTGATCCCGCGTCCCGTCTTTAGATAGACCATAAGTTTTCTAATCCCTGCAACCATTCAATTCAGTATTTTTCTGGTTGGTTTTAGGAAAACGTACCTTATTGCTAAATCATCCGCATTGCATAAATTCCCTTCCAATCATCCATCTGTTGTCAACTGCAAGCCTTATGAACAATTGTGTAAGTCCCCTCGTGTAAACAACATATCACAACGAACCTACTGAGGGTATTCCAAAGCATTTCGGAACCTTGGAGTTGAATGTGTGATCTTTCTTGCAATCTTAGCGCACAAAATTCTTTGATCAAGAGAGAATGGAGTAGCCTTTGGATTACTTTGTTCTATTGATTGGTGCAGTCACAAAAATCACATCAACAGGAAGCAATACGCTTGCCATGATTGGAGGTTGAACCGCTACCGCAATAGAGTCTGGGACCTAATTGAGAGCTTTGATGCATTCAATATTAAGCAAGTTTACCGGTCAAAGAACCCAGTTGCCAATTTCCTTGTGCAGGCAGCAAGCTCATTGGAGCCCTTAGCTATGGAAGGACTGAAAAAGTTTACAGTTGAATTGGTTTCTACACCTTTAATCCCAAATAATATACAAAATTTTCAAGTTTTTCATTATGATAAGCAGATTCTGGATTTCCTCACGTGCTCTGGCGTGTTCAAGGCACAAATTATTGATGAAGAAGAAACAGAGAAATTAGAGTTTGATGCTGGAGGGATCCTGAGTTTGAAGACAAATGTTATTCCGAGAGGTATGGTCGAATTGGAAAGGCTTTTCGATCCCAATAGATTGAGTAGAAATCAGAGCACCCAAGGAAATGATTGCGAGGCTGTCAATTTGGGGACTGAAGAACAAGTCAAAAATGTTTTTATTGGAAAATCTTGTACACCAGAGGAAAAATAAGGCATCCTACAGGCCATGAGAGAGTTCTCATACGTGATAGCCTGGGGATATGAAGATCTTAAAACGTATGATACTTCTTTGATTACGCACACAATCCCATTGAGGCCTGGAAGTGAGCCATTCAAATAGAGGTAGAGGCCTGTAAATCTGTTGTTAGAACCATTGATCTATCAAGAAGTCAAGAAACTTCTTTTAGCACAGATTATTTTGCCAGTGAGGCACTCCACGTGGGTTGCCAATTTAGTTCCGGTCAGAAAGAAGAATGGCGAAATAAGGTTGTGCATCAATTTCCACAACTTGAATAGGGCTTCTAAAAAGGATAACTATCCTTTTCCTTCGTTGGATGAAGTGTTACAGATTGTGAATGGCTCTCAAATGATGTCCTTCTTCGATGGGTACTCCAGATACAACCAGGTGATGGTAGAAGAAGCAGACAGACTGAAGACAACTTTTACCACCAAGTGGGGAACCTTTGTGTACAGAAGGATGCCTTTTGGTTTGATCAATGCAGGAGCCACTTTCCAACGGGCTATGGACATTGCTTTCCAAGACTTAATTGGAAAATGCATAATCATATATATGGACGACTTGACTGTATTTTCCAATAAAAGAGGAGACCACGTTGAGGATCTGAGAAATATATTCCAAAGATGTAGAAGGTTTGGCATTTCTCTTAATCCGAAGAAATGCATGTTTGGTGTTACTGAAGGAAAGTTGTTAGGGAATGTTATTTCAGAAAAGGGGATTTCAATTGATCCAGATTGTACAACGCCATTTCAAAGATTGGTTTGCCGGGAAGCCAGGAAGAACTAAGATCATTTTTTGGAAAGATCAATTTCGTGAGGAAGTTTATAACTGGCTTTGCTGAGATTGTCAGACCTTTGAATGAGATGCTGAAGAAAAATGCAAAGATTGATTAGACTCCTCAAGCCCGAAAAGCATTTGATGAAATCAAGCAAGGAATAGTAGATGCTCTCGTATTGGTCAGCCTGGATTATTCCAAACCATTCTATTTGTATTCATTTGCTTTAGAGCACACTTGTGCAACGGTATTGACACAAAGGACGGAAGAAAAAGACGAACATCCTATTGCTTTTATAAGTGCACCTTTGAAAGATGCAGAGTTAAGGTATCCCAATGTTGAGAAACAGGCTTATGCTTTGGTGAAGGCGGTTAAGAAATTCAGACATTATATTCTGAGAAGCAAAGTTTACGCTATTGTTCCTGATGCCACTGTAAAAACGTTACTGATGCAGAATGAACTAGGGGAAAGAAGAGGCAAGTGGGTGGCCACTTTGCAAGAATATGACATAGAGATACAACCAATGAGACTAGTTCGAGGACAAGCTTTGGCACAGACGATTGTAATGATTGGTCCACAACTTGTGCAACAAACGTATGTATTGGAAGAGGTATCTCCAGGAGAGTGGTATGACGACACAGTCTACTACTTGTTGAATCATAGATGCCCTCCATACTCAAATTTGGTGCAGTGAAGGGCCCTAACGATGAAGAGCCAAAGGTTTATGTTTCAAGGGTCTGTGCTTTATAGAAGAAATCACGAAGGAATCTATTTGAGATGTGTAGGCAAGGAAGAAGCCCAACAACTAATGGAGCATTTTCACGAGAGGTTTGGAACAAGCCACGAAGGTGGTCTAGCGACAACCCATCAGATTTCAAGAGCTGGATATTATTGGCCTATGCTGTTTAGAGATGCTTATGAACATTTGAGAGCTTGCCATATTTGCCAGACAGTTGTAGATAGAGGAAAGAATCCAGCGATGCCTCTGTAGCCAGTAATTGAAGTCAGGCCCTTCGCCAAATGGGGATTAAACTTTATTGGGATGATTAATCCACCTTCTTCAGGACAACACAGATACATTTTGAAAGCAATAGACTACTGCACCAGGTGGACAAAGACACAAGCCCTTAAGCATTGCACGACGAATGTAGTGATTAAGTTCCTTGAAGAGAATATTATCACAAGATTTGGATGCCCCCATGCTTTAGTGTGCGACAATGGTCCAACATTTTCATCCTTGAAGTTTTCAAACTGGGCATTCAAGTATGGGATCACTTTAAAATTCTCTTCCAACTACTATCCACAAGGGAATGGACTGGCAGAGTCCACAAATAAGAATTTACTGAATGCTATCAAGAAGTTGTTGGATAAGAACCCAAAGGATTGGCAAACGCAGCTGAGGTTTGCTCTATGGGCAGACAGGACTAGAACGAAGAGCTCTTTGGGAACGTCTCTGTATCATTTGGTCTATGGACAAGACCATATCTTTCCTATTCAGCTGAGGATTCCAACTCTTCAGTTTATCCAGGAGTATCTCGAAAGAGAGGACAAAATTCAAACAAGACTGACCCAGTTGATGCAGTTGGATGAGAAGAGGGATGAAGAGTTGGAGAATCTGTCCAAGCATCAAAGAGTTGTAAAGAGATGGTTTGACAAGCAAGCTAAGGTCAAGTACTTTCGGATTTCTGACTTGGTCTTATATTGGGACAAGGCCCACGAAAAGAAAGGAAATCATGACAAGTTCGATAAATTGTGGTTGGGTCCATTTCAAATCTCTAAAATCCTGGGAGATAATGCTTTCAAGCTAAAGATACTGACAGGAGAGGATATCCCATTGCCGGTCAATGGACAATTCCTCAAGAATTATTTCCAATCGTAGGTTCCCTCCTGGGACCTACTTTGTACATAGTTAGATTAGGGTTGCTTTTCCGCTTTCCGTTTGGTTTCGGTTTGTTCCATTTTGGTTTTGGTTTGTTGCCCTTTGGGTTTTTGGTTTGGTTTTTCTTTTATTGAGTTGTCCACTCGAGTGGTTTTGCGTTTGGAATGGGCAAAGATTTTGAGGTTTCCCGTTGTGAAGGGGGTGGTGATGTTTTCCTTACACAGCTTGGCTTTATTCCATTGGACTTTATAGATTTACATAATTTTGAAAACCAAGGTTGTTTTCCTTTTGTCATCATCCAGTTTGGAAATGAGCTTGACTTGGTAGGTTAACCCGTTATTGTGTCTTAACACATGAGTCCAAAGATCCTAATGCCCTACCCATTTAACACACTCTGAGTTATTTTGGTTTCTTGGGAAAGGTTACGACAAGTGAAAATCTTACGTCTTGCTTCAGCGCCACTACAATTCTCAAACCCATTGGAGGCTTCATTGCCTACCAACCAATTGTGGAATTGACGGAAAATCAATGTGAAAAAGGAAAAGATAAATGTGCCATAAAGGAAATATTCGAAAAAAAAGAAAAGAAAAGAAAAATGAAAGAAATATTATACTTTGAAATATTGGTTTTGGGAATATGCAGATAACTCCATCGGGGCTATGGATGCCCGACCGTCAGTGGAGCAATATTCGTGAGAATTGTAGCGACAACCTCGTCAGGGCTATGACTCTTGACTGGCAGCGAGGCAATGTCCAGGATGCTTTTGAAGTTAAGATATTTATATAACTTGTCGTGGCCGATTCTAGAGGTTAGGATGGTTTGGAGGTGGATTGAATATGTACGCACTCAGAGGATCTTGGATGAAGGTGTTTCAATCCAATATCGGATTCTTCTCCCCTTTTGAGTAAGTATTCGTTCCGTATGATGGTTTGAGGGAGATTGGCCAAGGTTTAATTCTTAAAGTGCTTTTCAACACTTTCCCGTGGAGTCGCCAGATGTTGTGACCTTTTCACACATCACCCCATTCAAAATGGGGACCCCCAGTTTTTGCTTCGTTCCCGTCTTTTGGCTTTGGTTTTTTCTGTTGTCTCTCTTTGTCCTGTCTGTCTATCTGGGGATGTGCCCGTCTTTGAGCTTAAATTGAAATTTTGGCTAACTCTGTCAAATTAGGGTTTCCATTCTTCGGGCCAGTTTGAAGTCAAATTGAGTGAGCAAATTGAAGTCTGAGCTTGGTACTGCATTCAGTAAGCTTACAGTAGGTTCCCTGCAAAATTTTATTGAATTCTGACAACTTAGTATTTATAGTAAGTACTCAATTCGGGGCATTTTCTCAACACTGTTGAAATTTTGACTACTACACTGTGCTTAGAACACTTTAAGTTGCCTGCCATCAAATTTTGAGTTGAATCTGACAACTTGCTATTTTTAGCAGTCCTAACTTTGGAAGCTATTTTTAGGGTTTGCATGTGTGATTTTTCAATGCATGTCTGGAGAATCTTCTTGGTTTTTCGAGACCTTCGCAATGATATAACATGCAAGTTAAGATGATGACTTTCAATAAATCTGACTTTGGGAGCCATTTTTAGGGTTTGCATGTTGGATTTTTCAGTGCATGTTAGCATATTCTTTATGGGTTTTTCGAAACCTTCGCAACAATGTGACATGCAAGCAGAGTTGATCATTTTTCGGGAACTTACTATTTTTAGCCAGTGCTCGCATGCAAACCAATTTTATGGGTTTTTCTAGGTTTTTTGAGATCTCTCGGGCAGTGTGACATGCAAACACATCTGGCAGGACCACCTTGTAAATGTGCCCAACTTGGAGTTTGATGGAGAAATTTGTCCAAGGCATTGAAGATTCCTTGACATCACCTCAAATGCGCTCTAGTCAAGGAGATGGTTGAAATGTTAGGAACTAGCAGTGGACCCTCCAAAATGCGTCCATGATGAGGCAGGGTGATGAAACTTACCTAAGTGTTGAAGAATGGCAGGAGTGGGGGTCAAATGCGCCCTTGGCACCTTGAGAAGTTGAAAATATTTGAAGTCATAAAAAAAATCCTCCACCACCTAGCAAATGTGCCCACTAGACAAGGCAAGTTGAAAATTGTCTAAGGCAATGGAACTGGCTGTAGACACATGAAAATGAGCCCAAGTTAGGAGTATGAAGAGAATATCCAAGGCGTGATAAATGAAGTTGCAATATGCCCCTTCAAGATGTGCCCATTAGCAAGAAGATGAACCTTAGTAATAAATATTTTTCAAAATATAAAAATTAAATGTACCCCTTTGCATGTATACACATGAATATTACATTTTCTGAGAGGAAATTTTTTCTGGGTCTTGGACATTTTCTACAAGGAAATAATTTTTAAGTTCTCCACACCTTACCGGAGATTTTAGAGTGGAGATTTTTGATGGGTGCATGGTTGATAAAATTTTCTAGATAAAATTAAAAAAATTTCCTAGGCAAAAGGAGAATTTTTTTTTTTTTTTGTGAAAACAAAATGCCTTAGCTTATAAATTGAAGCTGGATGCCTACATGATTTTTGATGGAATTTCTAATGGGGAATAATTTTTCTAAGCCAGAGTAAAGACGAAATAATAAGATGAACGACTTAGTTGAAATGAACTTCTTGAAGGGGGGGCATTTGATTTAATATTTCCAGAGAGAAAAATATCAAAAATGCAAATATGATGAAGCACGCCTATGCAAGAGGGATGAAATTTTAAAAATTTCTAGAAGTCAAATATTCCAAATTTCAAGTGACCAAGTGTTGTGATTGCTAGAGGAGGGAAAAATGGAAATTTGAATGAATTAGCCAAAATTAGCGTCTTCTAGAAATTCGACTTGGCTATAAGAGTTGGGATGATTTTTATTTTCTTCATCAGTTGTTGGGTGCAAACTTGAAACTCTGAAGGGGAAGAAAATTGCAGTGTGAAGAGAAAGTGCTGAAGTAGGCTAGTGCCAGAGGTTGTATTGCAGCAAGAGAAATTTTCTAAGTGTTGGAAAGACTTTGCTGAAAGGGTGCTGAGGTTTGAAGTTTGAAATTCAGTGCTGAAGCCTCTCATTTTTAGAACTCAGCTGGCAATCTCAAAGTGATATTATTTTTCTAAATTTTATTTCTAATGACTATCTTTCATTTCTACAGGATGGCTGAAGCAAATAGAAGAGCAACTGGCAATGATACTAATGCTGAATCTAGCAAGGCAAATGCATCCAAGCAAGTTGTAATCAAGAAGCTGAGTGAGTCTTTCCTTCCAGAGTCAAAGTTTTGTTCGAAGTTGGGGAAGTTGAGTGATACAAACCTCAGCTCTTTCAATTTGGAATCTTTCAAAACACAAATACTGGGGATAGGAGGCCATCATCCATTAGTCACTTCACACAATATTGTCAGAAGTGGACTTTATGCAACCGCTAGTTTTCCACCAGCAATTTAGTACCTGGAGCTGATTATGGAATGTGATAATTGTTACAACTCAGAGCGAAGAACTATCGTTTCACCGAACGACAAGTTGTTTGCCAACCTCACGCCTGAGGCTATTGGAGAAGCATTTGGAATTCCTGCCTATGAGAAGATGGTTTACAAGACAAGAGAATGAGTTGAGCAAATATATGCTTCTACATTTGAAAGGTGTGTTGATATGATAAACTGCTGTTGGATGAACAAGCCTAAGCCAACTCGCACAAAGTTGCCAAAGCAGATAATTTCAGATGACTTGAAGCAAGAGTATTGTGACCTGATTATGATGCTCAACAGAGTTGGAGGGAGCCCCCAATCATTCATCTTTGAGCCTTGGATGTTTTACTACATCAACCTTGTTGTAACGACCTATTCCTTGCGTAAATTAAAATTCTCCAATTCTCACTTTTAACATGTAAATGTAAAAAGTAACAAAGATAATATAATAAAAATTTTCCTTTCTTTATTGATAAATGTATACAAGTTACAATATATTTCCATATGAATTCCATTTCCATTGAAAACATAAATCAGAGTTCAAAAGTAATACAGTTACATACATAGCTCGTAAGCTTTTGCACAAATAGAAGTAAGAAGGTCCAGGAGTCCGTCCTTTCAAATCTTGGTACATCGGCCGCCTGCTGTGGAGGAGAAACATCACTGGGCGCTTTTCCGCCAACCACGGACTTATAATGCGGTCCTCCGCACACCTATCGTTAGATAGATGGCCCTCCCTTCGAAGAAGAGATTGGTAGGGTATCCTTTAACGATTACCAACTGAGCATAGTGTTGTGTCCTACACAACTAGAACCTTGCTATTTCACAATCTCGAACTAGTACTCGGATCACAATGAACTGACAGTGTAGTCTCAACTATCTCACATCTAGGTGGATGTCGTACCTTTCACTATTTTGGCCAAAGTATTCTCATTCAGTACTTCGAATGAAGGTCATCTATCATAAACACTACTCAGGGCCGATTTGACTTGAGGCTTCCTTACTCTATGCATAGGTTTTGTCCTTCAATGGATGAAACCGTCACCCCAGACATCCTACAATCATACGAACCTACTAGAAATGAAGCAGTCTACAAGTGTCTTGTATCAATCCTCCTAAATAGGAAGTCTTTATCCTAGGAGTACTTAGCTTGTCTCAGTTATCCTAATAACTTAAGCCAAAAGACTTTGCTTGATTCTGCCTTCATCTCGATCCTAGTAGATAATAAGTATGTCTACGTATTCTCCATATACGGAGACCATACACAACATGCAATAATCATTCAAAATGCAAATAAATCCTTCCCTTTTATCTTTTTCCATTATTTCTCTTTAATGTAAGATAAGTAATCTAATCCCTTAAGCTCCTTACTCATATAATCCCTTTTTCACAATCCTTTAATCATTGAATCCCTTTTACATTTTCTCTTTCAATGCATTGCTTTAAATATTCATCAAAATATTTCTTTCCTATTAGAGCTAATTGAAAACAGCAATCACAAGACCAAAAAGGAAACATCACTTCAATAAAAGTTATAAACTAGGAGGATTCATGCCTGATTTTTAAGTTTCACTTTCCAGAATTGCTCTTCTAGACTCTCCTTCAAATAAGCTTCTAGAATTCCAAATAAAAATGGCTTCTTTGTGATAGTATTTCACTCTATAAAGAACTCTTATATCTCTTCTCTCAAACGTGCTTTCCACCACTCAATTCCTACTCAACTATAATTCACAAATACCTCACTTTGATCTCAAAATGATATAATCACTGTAACTGGTAAATGCTGGTAAAAATTCACTATATTTATCAAACTCAGCAATGCAGAAAATTCAAGCAATGCAACGAAATGGATATGGGATAAAATACTAAACTCAGATTGCTCAATGTGTGTATTTACAATGAATGGAAGGGCGTGTATATATAGGCCCGAATTGCAACAGTTTTCCACTTAAGAAGGCATGTCGAATGACAACACATAGCCCATAAATACTCAAAAGAAGTCCTGGCGGGTTTCTAAACCCTAAGTCATCAAAATTGAAGGTGATTCGACTTCCTTTTAAGCCAGCAAATGAAGAATAATTCAACTCAGAAAGGTAAAACGCCACCTACAGGGTTATGCGCGTTTCAACAGGTAAAGATAAGTAAATATTAATGCTGAGACTAAGTCCCTCATTAGAAGGCATCCACATTTCTCATTTCCCAGGTTGTGAGCGCCCTCTTTCTAGCCGCGTTCTGTTATCCTGGCGATGGTCGCGCGCTACAGGCATCCATTTCATTTTCACGGGAATGGCTTTCTCCAAATTTTTCCTTTAAAATTATGTTTCGACTTTACACTTTGAAGTATTTAGTATTTCAAATATTTAACTCTCTTAATATTTCGATTTCCCATAGTTCAGAATATTTAATATTTATTTCAAAATCAAATATTTCCCCTTTTTTTTTTAAAGTCTCCAAATGTAATATTTTCTCATTTAAATTTATACAATTTCATATTTCAATATCATATATTTATATATTTTATCATATATGTATTTTAATTAAGCGTAATATTTTTAAATATATAAATATATATATTTTCCGACATTATATCGTGATATTTATATATATTTACATATATGTAAATATTACCTTAATATTAGTACATATATTTTAAATATATAAATATATAATATATTTACATAGGTATTTATGTATTTATGTATATATCCATAAATATAATCACATTGTTAATATATACATTTATACATAAATATATATATATATATATATATATGTAAATTTGCTAGGCAATAATATTAAATATTATTTTCACCACAGATATCAGGTGGACTGTGTACATATATACTCTTGTGTATACGTATGTATGCGTATATACATGTCGACACATGTGTATGAGCATATCCGTCTGCTTAACGTACACATGTATTGATATGTCTATACATATAGATACGTGTACTATGTATAGATGTATGTGTGTTCCCAATCAATCTTTAACACATATCTTTCACATCATTTATACATGGGTCATGGTATAGCAAGTCTGACGTTTAAACAATCATATCTCCTAAAGCATAAGAAGTGAATTCAAAATCTTAATGCCAATAAACAAGCCTATGGATGACTTACCCTTATCTCAACAGACAGACTTGGCTTACTCAATCTATAGTATGTGTGTGTATGCTCAATTTGGTAATCGTTACTGTTTACCCGACCAAGTTCCTCCCCGAATGATGTCTCTCCTCTGTCTGGAGGAACAGTCTTCATACCTGCACACCATGACATGATATTGGTAGTCATATGCTCATAACAAAGCAGTTTGCATAAAACATCTCAAAAGATAGAATAAACTTTATCCATAACTTATATGCTACATTTAATTAAGAATTAAATCATTAGAAGTAACAATCAAATGAAACCATCATTCAAATAGGACGCATTCATTTAATAACACGATCAATCATG
Organism: Sequoia sempervirens; assembly: GCA_007258455.2. NCBI lineage: Eukaryota > Viridiplantae > Streptophyta > Pinopsida > Cupressales > Cupressaceae > Sequoia > Sequoia sempervirens. The sequence continues at coordinate 5,838 of VDFB02002458.1, read as the reverse complement.
TTTTATTCATCACAAAGATTCAATCATTACAATCAATTGCCCTATGCAATAGTAGCTACAAAATCGGGATGTAACACTTGTGCTGGAGGGAAAAAAACATGTTGACTAGGCAGTGATGATCAGCGACAATTTGCATGAACAACTCAGAAGTTTGAGGAGAACGAAGACATTTTATATGAGCTCATATATCATCTATATGCTGGCTCGGATGACAAAGTATAGGGGGATATCAGAAAAGGAGCCGATTGGGTGTGGTCCTCAACAATTCAAGATTCATGAGGCTTGCCCGCAGTTGCATTTGACCAGTACTTCTCACTACAAAAGAGTCAATGATGCCTTCACGATGCACATAACGAGGTCACTTCAACAAAGGAATCATCATAGAATATCAAAGGAAGCTCAGGAGCTGATTGAGAGGTATGGATGTTGGCTTATCCAATTTCCAAAATTCACTTACATCAGGTTGCAGGGGTTTTCATCTTATCCATACAGGTTACCCCAATACCCCACAAACATAATTTTGATGCTAGAAATATCTAGGCAGCTCATTGCCTACGATAAGATTCAAAAGAAGAAGAAAAAAGGACTTGACTTCCCTATCATCATGGGAAATTCAGATGAAGTTTGTCCTACACTGCAAGCAGCCAAGGAAAGGGAAAACGAGATTCAATTTCTCCACCTCTCTTATCATACTAGCAGGCAGCATTATGATCCTCATTGAAATATCAGATGGATATTGTCTGAGGAATTCAAACATAAGGCGGACATTGAAGATTTCTGGGCAAGTGCGTTGGACGAGGTTGAAGTGAGAAGAAGGATGTTTTCGAGGATACCATTGAACATGATTAGAGAATGTGAGATTGTTCCTGTGCCAGACTAGGTTGATGAGGATATCAACATTATTCACCCAGATTATGAGACGTTGAGAAATACACCACCTCCACTTCCGGACTGGTCGGAGCCAAAGATTACAGATTTGGATACGCTTTGCATACTAGTCTTGACATTCACCAGAGGTTGTGTGGAGAGGCACGTGAACAAGCTTAAGGGCAGGTCAATTCCTCTTAGTTACAACTTAATGGGAGATTATAGGACGCCCACTATTAAATAGAAGAAGCAGGTTGCTCAAGCTATGAAGCCACAAAGAGAAGAACCAGTCCAGCCGGAGCCTCAGAGAGTTGAGGTGGCATCACATACACCATTGGGGACTCATTCTCCAAGTATACAGGAGGTCTTGCTGTTTGCTGATCAAAGTAATAGGTTGAATGAAGAATAGGAATTACAGGAGACAAATCAGCCACCTCGTAGGGAGTCAATTGGCTAGAGCATCAATGTACCTAGAAAAGAAAACCAACAGGAAATAGAGGAAGAAACGACCACGGATACTCACTTCCAGCGTGAGATTGAGGCTGCTCTGGAGGACAACACTACTACCGGGCAAGAGGCCCAAGGTTCGGGAGATACTCAGCCTATAGTTATTGATGAGCCTTGTCTGGAGGAAGGCAGGGAAGAAGTTCATGAAGAAGAAGCAAGGGACAAAGAAACATTCATTATTTCTAACTTGCAGTAGGTGGTGCCAAATTGGCTAAGGGACAGGATGAGAAGGGACCCCATTGAAGAAACTGATCCGACAATTGAGATTGAAGAATTTATGAGTAGAATCAGTGCGCCTCCAACAAAGAAGAAGGCTAGAAAGTTCTCAAAGATCTCAACAGATGAAGATGGGTCTCGTACGCTTCACGTGGCGGTACCTAGGGTTGAGTGCGATCGAGATGAAGCTGTTCCAGAGAACTATGTGATCACTACCATGGAGTTAGGCTGCCCCATTGGAGCACAAATAATCGATGAGTGTGATAACTCCTATCAGGCACTCAATCAGGCACTCAAGGACAAGCTGCTCCAAACCGAAGGAAAATATAAAAGATTGAAGGACCACAAAACATTGATTGGTTATGTACAACACTTGTCTCGTCTTTGTGGGCAAGAGAATCCAACAATTGAGCTCCCAACCAAGTTTCCCAGAGAATCATTTAGCAGCTTTGAGGACTTGAGGAGAATGGCACAGGAGGCAGATAAATGAGTCGCTAATGTTCGCACTGAGATTGAGAAGTTTATGGAAGATCTTGCTCATTCCTATCAAAGTGTGTCTCTGGCATTATGGCACAAATGGACACAATTGATCAAGCTTGGGACGAGGCTCGCATCTATCAAAACAAGGTTGTTCTTCGTCTAGAGGGTTTGATGCATATGCCCATGCAAACTTTGGTTGATGGAGGCATAATTCAGGAAGGTGATAGGTATGACTTTGCTAGCTGGTATTCTTCCGTGGTTATGGGCCGAGGTTTCTTTGGTGCAGCATAGGCAGATTCGGTCTGAGTCAGAAAGGCTATGATGAATATTCTTGATGGAGTCCTGAACACACTTGAGGCTATCTTTGCTAGGAGATTGAGTCTGGAGGAGGTAACTGCAGATGGTTTGAAGAGTAGGTTGGGGCCTTTCTTTTCGGAGGTGAAGATGTTTGTTCGGGATGATTTTGAGAACACCTCGACCTTCTCCAGCATTATCCAAAATACTCAGGATGCTCTAGTCGCTTGGAGAAAATCTTGTACTCGGCATGGGCAAACAGTTACATTGCTGGAGTTTTAGCTTGATCACATCTCGCCTATTTTAGTTCACGAAGTTGAAGCAGTACTAGCCAGATTCGTTGACTTTGTAGTCAAAGAGAAAGAGAATGGAAATGCCCTTCTGGATGATGATCTTCTAGAAGATGATGGTGGGCATTAATTGTCCATGATGCTTCGGGTGTGAGTGGGAATCTTTTGGCTCATTTATTGCCCCACTCCTCTTTGTGGCAGTTTTTAGGGTGAATCTTGTTTAGGGTTGAGGTGGCACGATCTAGGCCATCCATCTGATTGTAATCTGAGCCGTCCATTGGACTTGGCCAGCTATAGAAATGGCATCCCCCCTCATTTGTACCTCATTAGAGATTAGATCATTATAAGCAAGGAATAGAGAAATAGCTTAGCATAGATTGATAGTATAGTTTAAAGAAGGAAAGTTTTTTCCTTGAAAGCTTTGTAAGAAGTTGTTGTGAACACTCTCATAATAAAAAGAGTTTTCATTGATGATGATTTTGTCTTTTGTTGTGAGCAGCTAGCAAGATTTCTTTGTCCTTCTGATTCAAGTAGGATCTTAAAGTAGAGCAAATTTTATTTCATGCAAGTAGATAGTAGCTGTGGAATGTGGTGTTTAATCTAAGCAAGCTTCGCTTATCCATACGACTAGCGGGCTCACTGACGGTGTGTTCGCCTTGTGTGGTCAACTGAAAACGTTGTGGACTTAACTTCAATTACGGTTTGAATGATGGTATGCGTTTTTGTGATGGTATCTTCATGTCAAGTTGTGGTTTGAATATCTTTAGTTACCTCCCTTGAAGATTGCGTCGACTTCGTGGAAGCTGTCTAAAGTGTGGCAAAGCAAAGTCTGGTTGAAATTTGCTGAAGTTGATCTCCACGTCCTGCACCTTAGATTAGTCCATAGATTTTCTAATCCCTGCAACCATTCAATTCTGCAATTTTCTGGTTTGTATTAGGAAACTTGCACTTTATTGACAAATCTTTTGAACCACATAAAAACCCTTTAGTCTGCTGTTTGTTGTCTATTGTCGAAAAATTGCATAAGTCCCCCCGTGATACCACCAAATCACACGAACCAATTGAACCTATTGCACTGCATAGAAGGAACCTTGGAGTTGAATGCATGAACTTTCTTGCAATCTTAGCATGCTGGATACTTTGATCAAGAGAGAATAGAGTTGTTGTTGGTAACTTTATTCTATTGTTTGGTGCGGTAATAAAAAACACATCAACGAGAAGCACCTACGAGATTTGCATGAGATGCCAAACAAAGGTAGGGCCTCCTCCTTGAAGAATATGTTATTCTCGATCATGATGGATGAGAAGATGACTTTGTAGGATCGCTTGATGAAGATCAAAGACATTCATGATCAGCTAGAAGCAATAGGTTGCAAGATGGAAGAAGGCATTGTGGTTATCACACTGAAGAGTTTACGATGCTTATATAAGCACTTTATTGAGACTCTTAATATCACTTATTCAATAGTTGACCTGTAGTTTGATGATTTGTGCAAAAAACTCTTGCAACAGGACAGATGAAAGAAACGGTTTGGTAGCAGTAGTGATACACCCATTGTTGAACAGGCCTTCGCAGCCAAGGACAAGGGCAAAGGCAAGTGGCCTCGGAAGAAAGGTCAAGGGAGTTCTGATGATTCTTTAAAGAATCTAAAGATTATGGCATGTCACTATTATGGCAAACTTGGTTACATGAAGAAACATTGTAGAAAGATGTTGGCTAATCAGAAATCCAACTAGGGAAGGTCTCAATCAAAGGCCCATGCCGCAGAACATTCAGAGCAGGAGTCTTCCTTCTTTGCATTTATGGCCAAATGACTGGCAGATTACGCCATGTCCTCGGCTTGGTACATTGATTCTAGAGCATCTAGACTTTTCACTCACAGGAAGGATTGGTTCACTGACTATACAACTTGTTTAGATTCAATGATCTTTGGTGGCAGTGAGGAGTATATAGTGGTTGGTAAAGGTAATGTCCAATTCACGAATGGAGGAAAAAATCTTCTTTTCCTCAATGTATACTATGTACCAAGAATGGAGCTCAATTTGCTCTTAGTGAATCAGATTATGCACCATTTCCCTAAGTTGGACATCATCTTCAGCACGCATGATTGCCACATAGTTGACAAGGAGTCCAAGCAAATTGTAGTAGTTGGCATTGAAGACCATGATTTGTATCGGCTAGTTGACATTGGAGAGGTTCGGGAGCATGCATTGGCAACCAAGAGTTCATCTGCAATCAATACTCTGTGGCATCAGCGTTATGGGCATCTCAACCTATCCTATCTCTCTCAGTTGGCTCGAGAGTATATGGTGGACAATTTACCTAGCATCTAGCAACAGATTTTGGGTGTTTGCGTAGCATGCCAGGCATGGAAGCAACATAGATCTCCGTTCTCAGAAGGGTAGGCTTGGAGAGCTCACAGGGTCCTTTAGTTGGTTCATACAGATGTATGTGGACCAATGAATACCTTATCAGTTATGGGTGCCAAGTATTTTCTATTATTTGTTGATGATTTCAGTAGTAAAAATGTGGTTGTTTTTCCTAAAAGAAAAATCAAAGGTGTTTACACAATTTTAGAAGTTCAAATTATTGGTGGAAAAAGATTTTGCTTGTTCTTTGATCACTCTTAGGTCTGATAATGGGGGTCAATTCTGCTCACACAAATTCACAAACTTTTGTGCTAAACATGGTATCAAAAGACAGTACACCACACCTTACACTCCACAACAGAATGGAGTTGTTGAGAGACGGAATCGAACTATTACAGAGATGGCCCGATGTATGATGGAGAACAGGAATGTTCCTAAGAGGTTTTGGGCTGAGGTAATTTATACTATTTTTTATCTTCTCAACAGGTCTTCGACATAGGCGGTGAAGGAGAAGACCCTTGAGGAAGCATGGTCTAGGAGGAAACCAAAGGTGAGTCATCTAAATATTTTTCGGTTCTACAACATATGTTTGAATTCTAAATTCTAAGAGAACTAAACTGGACTCCAAGAGTCAAAAGTTAATGCTCACAGGGTACAGTGATAATCATAAAGCCTATCAGCTGATTGATGTGCACATTGACTGCTTGGCATTTAGTAGGGATGTGGTGATTGATGAAGAAGTTGGGCTTTTTCAGGTCTCTTCTAACATCAAGAGTACTGTGGATCAGCCTTTGAAGGCTAAGGACTTAGCTGT
>VDFB02002457.1:0-71170 GCA_007258455.2 Sequoia sempervirens | reverse complement strand
TTGCCTTTTGAGTTTTGAGTCTAGACTTCTATATATAAAGGGAATTAATTGTATTTGTGAGGTTGGAAGTTTTTGGGAATAAGCTGATTGGATGAATTGGAAAACCTTGTGGGCGTAAATGGTGACTCCCCAACACCCCCAAGAACAGTTGCTAGACCAAAATATCTTCCACAAGAGAGAAAATGGCAAGAAGGATTGCTTCAACAATTCAATATTGAATAATGATTGAATATGCTTGAATGCAAATGTACATGAGATGCCTTGCTTATAAAGGAAAGGTAGAAAGATAGGATTAGACAAGATTATGAAAAGTGTCTTAATCCTATAACATGTGACAGCTAACTCATAACAACCTAGGATAAGATAAAGTCTAGACATGACAACTAAGACTTCTAGAAGAAATCTTTTATCCTAAGTAAACTTAATCATGTGAATATGTCCCCTAATCACCTAGTGAGTGAATTAGCTAGGTACAAGATATTTATTCACACCAACACCCCCCCTTAAGTGCAACTTAGGGAGAAGATTATTATGCAGACTATGCAAAGATGAAGATGAAGATGGGTCCCGGCTACTAGGCCATGTTAGGTACCCATTTACAATGCAAATGGAATGCTATCAATCTCTCACAAACAGAGAGAAGGAGAAAACCCAATGGGACAAAACTCCTCTCCAAAAGAGAGAAAATAAATAAAACAAAACAACATGATGTATGCAAGATTCAATGATAGCCCCCAAGAACTACATCCATCATGTATATACAATCAATGACCCCCTCGTAAGAGGGAAAAAGAGAGACAAGATATCCCCCCATGATGTATAATCACCTACAAGTATGGTTAATGTTTGAAGACAAAACATAACCCAATGCCTACAAACAATTTTTCTCCCCTTGGGAAGAAAATACACCAAGTACAGATGTAGGAATGCTTCCCATTATGGATAGGAACTAGGAGGAAGAGGAATCCATATGTATGAAATTGTGTCTCTAAAATTTGCTCATGTGTTGCCAAGTTCTTGATGATGAAGATGATGCCATTATCCAATCAGGTACATGCCCAATCACAATAAACTGTGACAAACCAGGAACAAAAGGAAATTGATCTTGAACAAACTTTGAAGACAAGCATGAAGTGATAATAGTGGATCCATGACTATCATCAAATAGGAGAGATAGACCCTCAAATTGGTCTTCCAAATCTGAAATGTGAGACTCCACAAACAAAGAAGCAATATTTGTCAAATAGGAATCCCAATTAGGAAGACTAGCAGATACCTGTTGCAATGAATCACTGGATGTACTGAATGAATCATCAACAAAAGATGAAAGTGTGATCTCAATTGGAGAAGTAGGAGCTGTAGGAGAAGTCTCTGGATCATCAAGACGCTCAAGTTCTGCATCATATTCAAACTCCTCTAAGGTGTCATCATCATAAGGTATGTCATCAACATCATTAAGTGGAATGAGGCAATCTAAAGCATAATCATCTGGGAATGGAGGCTTATGTAGATCTCCAAATAATCTGAAACTTTGGTCCAAACTGTGCAAGGGCATGATATGTCTGAGAAGATCTTATGATAGCTTTCTCTGAGGATGCTTGCACTAAAACTAGAACCAATTAATCCTATGATATGATCATTCTTGTTACCCCAAACATACTTCTTATATGTTGTTTTTGGTTCAGGAATGTTGAATTAATATATAGCATCGATTAGATATATACAAACTCTTATTCGATCTATTATTAATATTATCATATGTGTATTGTGAAGTTCAATTATTTATCGAATCTTGCAATTATGATTATGGATCTAACTAAATATTAAATGTGTTAATTATTTAGTTCATACGTACTTAATGGGACACATCCCATGAGTGGACGTGTCTCATCCAAGAGTTACCTCTTCCGTATTTATGTGAGATTCGTCTATCCTTTGCAGATAATTGAAATCAATTAATTAATCTGCTTTATATCTACAGTTCAGAAATTCGTTCTTTCTATTCTATGTTTTATACGTCTTTTTTCTGTGTTCTGGAATTTGTTTTAAGCATACTCTTAGGAGAATTTGAAATCCGCCCTGACAAGATTTGATTACAATAACATGGTATCAGAGCTACGTTGTGTGAATCCAAATCAAATCTAAATATCAGACTCGCTCGAGAAAGAAGATAGGGATCAGTGAGGATGTAGTCTCTCATGCAGTTGGCACCCAGGAAGCGATTGGTGGAAACAACGAATATATATTCTGGTTACGCATTCAGGTGACGGATCGAGAGGAGCCACGTCTATCTCACATTCCCGCGTCCTCTACAACCCAGTGTACAAATCATTTGTATCACGGTAAGCTCAAGTCTCTGTTGATCGCATGGAGTCCAGAGAAGATACGTTGTGATGAGTCGTTTGGCATTCCAAGCTGGTACATTACTTGGCGCTGTATGAGCCTGGGATTGTGAACGGTATTGTAAGACTATTGGGGCATATATCCGTCTAGATCTTAGATGCTCTGGGCGAAGGGATGGGAACTCTCATAATTCTGGCAGTCGTCAAGTTCCTATCGACGGGGTTTGCAATACCATCGGACATTTCTAGCGGTGAGTTGAGCACATCAGTTCTGGCGCACCAGTCTGAGTTCGCAGTGAAAGAAGGGTTTGCAATACTCTGCTTTTATGAAGTTGTTTCGTACTACAATGGCGTTATTTTCTTTCTGGGAGACCCGCCTGAGCTTCTTGCGGGCTACAACATTGAAGGTGCTTCGATTAAGCATGTGAGAATACCTGCAATACTCGACCAAATTTTTATAATGATGATTTGGAAATCTTAGACTATCATACATTGAAATATACCAGCCCAATTTTTTCCAATTTTTCAAAGACAAATTACAGTGAGTCAAGCACCCGTTAAGGTTAGTCAGAAAACCAAAACGTTGCTGAAAGTAACTCTAACCTGAATGTACACCAGGATCCCGGAAAGGGCAAGGTGTGAGCATTGGTCAGAGGGTCTCAAAGTAAATGCTAGTAAGAAACTCTAACCACGAGATGCGCCGGCGAACGACGAGCATTCGGTCAGAGGGTCCCTATCTATTGCAATACTGGAAAGAAGCTCAACACCAAGCATGTGCTACTCAGTCCATGACAGACAAGAGGTGACCATATGGCGGAGTCTTTGAATTTATAAGCAAATTAAGAAAATAGGCGGCAAGCCAGCCTCTTCCACTTATTCAGTGGGCAGATACAAACATTGAAAAGTGCAATAATATCAAAGATGCTGACAGTACTACTGTACAGCTTACAATATGTGAAAATTGCTTGGAATATCAAGTAAATAGAGCTCTTTAACCGTAGCAATGATAAGTAAGTCTTTCTCAATGTTTTCCCAAAGATTCCTATCACTTTCCAACACAAGAATCACTCAAAATGCGGACTGATATGACTGTCACAAAGTCTGAAACTGGTAAACAGCAACACAGAAATTGAGAGAAATGATCACAGCTCTTCCAAATCTCACCCAAATGACCCCAAACGAAGTGTATTAGTTCACTATGACCAAGGCGCCCAAGAAAGAACCAAAGACCCAACCAAATCTGCAGTATTTAATTTAACACAATTCCCAATGCAAGTACATAAAGTACGGCCCAAGGAGAAGGGCGATTTTCTCATATAAAATTCAGCACTTTTCTAAAAATCATGAAACTTCACAAATGTTGGCGCCTCCCCTAGACAAATGCATATGTGAAACACCCAGAATGCATTCTTTTTGTATTTTTGAAATATGAATGAAAACAACAGTTTAGCTATAAACTCAGCAACTTCTGAAAAATGACATAAAAATGCAAACAACTGAACTACCAATGCAATTAACTCTCTACAAGCATACCTCACTACAAAATGCACTCAAACACAAGAAATTTCTCCACTAGGTGCTGTCTCACAAGCACGAAGTCGAGCCAAGCTAGGAGGCATTCATTCCTCGAAGCAATCCTCTCACCATTTCGGCAGCATAACTTTACTCAAGACGTTGGATCATGAAACTGAAGACCAAGACCTCCTTTTATAACTTTGCAAAGGCACACTGGAAGCTTCTAGAAACCCTATTTTCAAATTTTAAAGTAACTCCATTTCCCTCCAAGGATGGCGTCCCCTTTGTCTTGAAGCAATTTGACTTTTTAATTAAAATAATCTTCACCAAGGATGGGCGTACCTTTTCAGACATTGGTTTTTTGACTTAAAAATATAATGAAAAGACTTCATGAAGCGCCACCCCTCAAGGACCCTCTTTTTAAAACAACATAAGTTCAATCACTAGGCCAAGGTGGGGTCAACAGCAAAATATAACATTATAATGTGACTTAATTAAAATAATCCAACTTATCCCTCCAAACGAGCCCCAAAACCAAAGTTGAGCAATCCAACAGAGCATACTGAAGTAGAAGGTCAATCGAGCCGAAACCAACAGGACCACTGCCAGAAATAGAATTTACTAAAAATAGTAAATTCGTGAGAGTGCTCAGAATGCCAAAACGAACACATCACCGAAAAGCTCACGAAAAACCCAGAAGGAATCCGCAATTCAAACGCCAATCCGTGAGCACAAGAAACCACCAGCCAAGAAACCCTAATTTCACCACCGGAAAGCCTACGGGTCTCCAGAATAGGCTAACGGTAAATCAGAAGAAGTCATGCTCGAGAAGGGGACATTACATACATATGGGTTGTCCGTTCTACTATTAATGCGAGATTATAAGGATCCGTTAAAGGCTAGTTTGGTTATCTTGGAATTGTTTCAGGACGACAAAGATGAGTTGCTTTGGAAGTGGAGAGAGTTTGCAAAGATGACACCAACCTCTCTCCCTCACTACTTTAAGCGTATATAAACTATTGTATGATTTTTGTCGTTCAAGCTTGTCTGTGATGTGAACATAAGATTGGAAATTACTCTTGTCTATTGATGATTATCCTGAAAGCAACAAGGAAGATCAAATGAATACTCATGGGTTGAGATGGATTAAGCGTCAACCAAAGGAACGGACCTGAAATTATTCTGAGAGAACAAGTGTCTATTTTATGTGCATTGGAGAGGCTCCATGCTAAGAGTCAAAAGCTTCTCTATGTCAGAATTTAGAGGAAGTGTATCGATGACATTGAACTTCTTTATGTCATTGCAGGAGACTTCTAATAACCATTGTCTCTGTTTTGGACGCTGTCCTTCTTCTTGATATATTAACCCGATATCGGGTCTATTACGAAGGTAACCTGGGACGACTTCAATACACTGAATCATAACAAGATAAGTGTTTCACTTTTGTCTTGCATGTTGTATAAAAGATAGATTGGAAATTACTCTGTTTCTGAGTTAAGATGGGCCTGTGAGAGGAGAAACAAATTTCTGTGCAATGTGAAGGATTTGTTGTTTCTATAAGCTGTTATGAGCAGAGCTCAGGAAGCATTCAAGTGCAGCACTTCAGGAGTGTTTGACTCTTAGCAAGATAAGTATTCTTTGTTTTGTTTGAAACCCCTTTCTACTTGGATCTTGTAATTAGTAAAGAGAGATAGTAGTTTCTCTTGAAATTGTGTTCACTAACATAAGATCCTTTGAAGATTTCAATTATTCTTTGCTTGTGATTCTTTTGAAGATCTCTGAATGTGACTCTGAGATGGAAAAAAGAACTGCTTTTTCGTTGTGATAGGCTGATCATATCAATGCATGAACTATGTTTGAGCCTTAACTCTTCGAGAGAGTTGGTTATACATGTGAACTGCATAACGCATTTAAGAAATTTGCAGTTGATCAGATTGTCCTTTGCTGTGTTGAGTTTAGCACTTTCGAGAGGAGTAAAAGTTGGAAGAAAGAGTTATATCAAAATCCAATAAAGATAAGTTTCTTTATTCCTTCATTCTGATTCTTTGATATATTTCTGTTATAGGTTCATGTATTCATGCTATAACCTAAGATAGTAATTTCTAGCCTTGATATTTCTTTGGATACTTATAAACAGTTAGTAATCTCTCTCTAAAATGCTTCCATGACAGATCTAAGAGCAGAAGGTGTTGAGAGATTGCTTAGTGATGAAAAGCCTAAGGCATCTTGTGAGGAAATCATGCCAACCAAAGAAATGATCAAGCAGACATAGGACTGAGTTGGTGGCCAGAGGGAGTTCTCTTCCAGAAGTCATTTTTTCAATTTTTGAAGCAGGGATCAAGAGGGAGTTTTGTAACTCACTAAGAAGAAGTGAAGATTGTTGTATTGCAAGGATAGGTGCTGAACTCTTAGAGGATCCCTTCAACTGCTGAGATCAGAATTGCTCAAGATTGTCTTCTAGATTTGTCATTGGTAGCCCCGCAAACCTATTCAGAATAGTGAGATCTTGGATGAGATCGAGGAGTACTATCCTGAACTCTCTACAGTATCTGAGGTGTGCACTGGAAAACGTTTATCTAAGTCAAAGTGTTGCAGGCAACCTTGGACGGAGAGGTCATAAGGTTGATGCAAGTGCTTGAAGATTCAGAGGGAGCCTGTTGAGCCTGAAGAAGATGGTAATCTTGTTGCAGCAAAGCATGTACTGAGATACTTGTGTGGCACAGTTGGATATGGATTGAAATATTCATCAGTTTAGGATCGGCTATGATATCTTGAATTTGCAGAAAACAGTCTTCAGTAGCTCAAAGCTTGACTGAAGCTGAATACATTGCAGCCTCTATGGGGGCAAGAGAAGCAGTATGGCTCCGGAAATTGCTTGTGGTGAGCCCTTGAATCCTACTATTATGTATTGTGTAATGTCCCTGTTTTAGCTGACATTGTTTGTTGAGGAGTGAGCCTATCATTTTGACCCTCGTAGGCTGACAAATGTGATGAGAGGGTCTTCCTTGGCAGTTATCTAGAGTTTCAGGACCTTACTCCTCTAGTTGTTTCAGGTTTGGGCCTTTGCAGGGGCTCACAAAATGATATTCAGGCACTTACTATTTATAGTAAGTCAGGCCAACAGGGGTTACTATTTTTGGCAGGGCACCTGGCTCAGTTGGCAATCTCAGTTTCGACCCAGTTTGACAGTTTGATGAGCAAACGGTGAATAAGGGAGCATTTAATAATAATTAAATAATTATTATTATGACTTTATATTATAAAGTCACTTTAAGTGAAATATTAAAATATTAATTATGGCAAATTATAAAGTATTTAATACTTTATAATAGTGGAGTAAAATTAATATTAAATGAGTATTTATTACTCATTTAAAAAGACGCCATTTATTAATAAAATTGCCTAAGTTCAAAAGAGGCGAATTTTATATTATTAAATGCATTTAAACTGCTTTTTTGAAGGGGGTCGAATTTTTGAGAGAGGTATTTATTTCTCAAAGACAGAATAGAACTCATTATTGATTGATTATTCAAATTTTGTCTTCTCTCTGAGAACATTTGGAGTTGGAGAAACAAGGGTTTTTGCAATTAGGTTTTGGAGAACGTCAACTCTTCAGAATTAGGCATACTGAGGCTGTGAAAGATCAGCTGAAGCTTGTCAACAGAGTGGCTTCATCCAGAAGTCATATTCGTGCTTACAAAGAAAGATTTAGTAAGGGTTTTGAAGTCTATTACTTGCAGATCAGATTTAGTGGTGGCTGCTACAGTACACGTGAATAGTGCCGCGCTACAGTAGTTGCTACAGTGCACGTGAATAGTAACGCTACAGTACAGTTGTGCTTATTGAGTCAGAATCAGGAAGGGTTTGAAGGAGATTTCTCATCAGATACTTAAGGCGACTTACTGAGATCTTTTGTTTAGTGATCTAGCACATTCTTCAAGGATCCGTGCTATCATTAATGCTGCTGGTACAGGCCGTACTTGCTGCAGCAAGGGCCGTACTTCTTCCATAGAGCAAATCGCTTGGCATTCTTACCTTCTGCCTTTTGCATAGTGGACGCCTAGGGTTTCTGGAGTGATTTCATCAGTTTCGAGGTGGGAGATTGCATCATTCTTTTCAGCCGTACCATTTCAGTGTCTCCTTCTGGCGCCTGCAAGCTTAACCAGGTTTTTAATAAAAATGATTGCCTTTTGTCTGAATGCTTAAATATTGCAGTTGTAACCATCTGGGAAGATTAATAAATTACCTGGCAACAAGATTCGATCTATGTTCTGTAGTTTTTATGCATCTATTATTTTATTTAAATTTTCCAGTCTTATTCTTGCAAAATCGCAAATTCTTCTTTTAGTGCAAAAATACCAAAAAATCACAAAATTCAGAAAACAAAACAAAATATCAGTGTTATTGGTCAGTGTTTGGGTTGAGAGACACCTGGTCTCTTACATATTGTGATAATCAGAGTTGCATCAAACTTTCTGCAAATCCAGTATTCCATGATAGATCTAAGCACATTGAGATCCCCTATCATCATGTAGGAGACATGGTAGAAAGAAATGTGATCCAGTTGGAGTATATTAGTACAAATGATCAAACAGCAGACATTCTCACCAAACCTCTTTCCCGAATCAAGGTTGAACATTTCAGGAAGAAGCTTGGTATGATTGAAATGTAAGTTGATATTTTGGAAAATTCAAATTGTTTAGAAGTTGTACTAATATATTCAAAGATGTTTTATGTGTAAACATTTTTGTCATGTGTGTGACTCCATGACTTTCTCTTTCCCTGTGTACATTATTGAAAGGTGACGATCTTTCTAATAATGAACACTTGTATGTGACATTGTAAGGTGACGACTTTGCAATGTTTAACTATCATGATAGATATCATGTGACTTGATATCTGTGGACATGTCATGATTGTATCTCTTGGACACTTTGATGGATGTCATGTGAATTGATGTCTTTTGAAGATCATTGTGTTCCTAAGAGATAATCATGGTGGATATTTATATCCATGGATATGCCATGAATTATTATGGTAGACATCATGTGACTTGATGTCAGTGCACATACCATAATGAAGATGTGACTATGAGGAATGCCATGTGACTTGACAATCTTGAGAAAACATATCATATCTTCGATATCACGTGTGAAGGTGATATCTCTACATATTTTTGATTTGTAATATCTTCCTTAGCTAAGAGGGAGTGTTGAATTAATATATAGCATCGATCAGATATATACAAACTCTTATTCGATCTATTATTAATATTATCATATGTGTATTGTGAAGTTCAATTATTTATCGAATCTTGCAATTATGATTACGGATCTAACTAAATATTAAATGTGTTAATTATTTAGTTCATACGTACTTAATGGGACACATCCCATGAGTGGACGTGTCTCATCCAAGAGTTACTGAAGAGCACAAAAGATTTACTGAGAGGGGGGGGGGTGAATTAGTAAATCAACACAAATTTACACTTTGACAACTTTCTACACAACCTTAAATTCTCATCAACACCTACTTTAGATATGAATCAATTTACACAAGTTGATACCAATTTATTGAAATATATTAAATATATTTTTAGATGGAAGTAGGCACCAACCTACTTGATTTACAAGTGAGATGATTTAGTAGGCAACAACCTACAAGGGACACCCAAACCTTTTTAACTATTTAGTAGGCACCAACCTACAAGGAGCACCAACCCCTAATGGAAGGCACCAAACCTTGACTTGATGATTGCAAGATGATGCCTTCAATCTGACCTGCACTATCCCAATCCTCCAATCTGCCTTGGTGATGAATGATCTCACACTTAGCCCACACAAGAAGATGGGACTTCAGATTTTGACAACTCAATTACACAACCACACCCTCAAATTAAAAAGTTTCACAAATATATACTTGGATCCAAGATTGTGCCTCTTGATGAAAGATCACACCTTTTCTTTTCACTCATACCCCTTCATTAAACCAAATTTCTGACTTAATGGTTTTTAATTTTGTTTTAGTTTGTTTCTTCTTTTGTTTCTAATTTTCTTTTAATGAACAGATTAACTGAAAACATAGCACCGATTAATTTTGTCTTTTCAGCAAATAAGCACACTTAATGAAGGTCGAATCATGATAGAATAAAGAAACACGTCTTCTTTTTGAAAAGATATTTTTCCTGAAGATACCGTCTTGAAGAGACACGTTTTTTCTTGAGTAGATGTATACTTTTTTTTCCAGATGTTAAGAGGTGTTGTGACGTTTTTCACACATCGCCCCATTGCAAATGGGGACCCCCTAATTTTGGCTTTGCTTTTCGGTCGTTTTGTTGTTGTCTCTCTTTTCTGCCGTCTGTCTTTCTGGGGACGTGCCCACCATTGAATTTAAACGTGAATTTGGCCAAGTTTGGAAAATTAGGGTTTGTGCTTTCCTGGTCAGTCCAAGGTCAAGCGAAGCGAGTAAATTGAAAACAGAGCTTAACATTGTTGTCAGTATGCTTCCAGCAGGCTCTCAGCAAATTTTCATCAAATTCCGAGTACTTACTATTTTTAGTAAGTGTGCAATTACAGGCAATCCGTCAGCATTTTCAAAATTCCGACAATCACACGACATTCAGAGCACATCAGGTTGTTCGCGTGCAAAATTTGAGCGAAAATGGACAACTTACTTTTTTTAGCAGTCCAGCTTCCGGGACAAATTTCAGGGCTTAGACGCAGAGTTTTTCTTTGCATGTCTGCATATTCCTTCTGGTTTTTTGAGACCTTCGCAACGATGTAACATGCAAAGTGGGACGACAACTTTCAGAATTCGGTCTTCCGAGGCTATTTTTAGGGTTTGCATGTCGGATGATTCCTGATGGGTTTTTCGAGAGCTACGCAGTGGTGTGACATGCAAATGAAGATAATCACTCAGTAAGGAACTTACTATTTTTAGCAGGTGTGTTTCGGCAGCCGCTTCCCAACAATTCAGAATCACGAGCTGATCGCAATGCAGCAGAAACGAAGACAAACAGAGATCATTTAATGCGCATGCAGAGAAAATTAGGGTTTCCAACTTCGAGGCCTGAAAAGAGGGATAAAAGGTCAAAATTTTCGAAAACCGGTGTAAACCATCGCGATCAACATCCTTCAGGCTATCTGCTGGTAAAATTTCAAGTCAAACGGAACACTTACTATTTATAGTAAGTCATTTTGGAAACAGGCTAAAAATAGCAAGTCAGGTGCATGCGTTGATGTCAGCAGTCAGGTCACGTGGTGAGGAGCGCCTCATTCAAATTTCAAGCCAATCGGAGCAGTGGAGCTATCAGAAGCAAGCAGTTGCTATTTATAGCAAATCACCTTCAGAAATAGGCTAAAAATAGCAGGCTGACTAAAAATGGCAGTGTCGACGGGACAACAAGGTCATGAGGATGCAGTGTTCAAAATTTCAAGTCGTTCTGAACTTCAGAGATGCAAAAATCAGAGGGCTTACTATAAATAGCAGGGCATGGATAAACTGGCAAAAACGAGAAAAAAATTCTAAGTCTGGAACTTCATCCTGTAGCCATGGCAAAATGCGCCCAAGTAGATGAAGAAACATGGAAAATTTCTAAGTGTTGAGCTCGTCCTCCACCATGCCCAAAATGCGCCCATCCAGCAATGAAGTCAAAGAAAGTCAACACTTTTCATCCTTCTGCCTAGCTTAAATGCGCCTTCAAGGTAATACCAAGCATAAAAAAATTCTAAGTATGAGAATTCATCCTTCACCTAGGCCAAAATGCGCCCAGCTATAGAAGGCATCATAAAAAATGGCTAAGTACAACTTCCATCCTGCAGCTAGGGGAAAATGCGCCCAAAATGCAAAATTCAAAGGAAAGTCAACAAAGTTTATCCACCTCACATAGCAGAATGCGCCCAAGTTGGTGGTGAAAGTTAAAAAAATTCTAAGGCAAGATATCCTCCACCACCCTCCATTTGCGCCCATCCTCCATCAAGTGCAAAATGCGCCCAAATGAGGGCATGTAGAGACAAAAATGGGGAAGCTCAAAGGTCACAAGGTGGCATTGAATGCGTTTCATCCTTCATGACATCAAATATGCGCCCATGTTTTAAACTTTATCCTCCACATCATGCAAAATGCGCCCATGTTTGAGGGGTCAACAAGTCAAAGCAAGGACGTTGGAAAAGGTTATTCTCCTCCCTCATGAATATGCGCCATGTAAAGATAAGTCTTGAGGATGAAGTGTGGTAAAGGGGGGGTGAAATAAAATTGACGAGTGAGGTGAAGAAGTGAAATATTGCGGGGCGTGGTAAAGTATTATTCTTCTTCAAGTATCATATGCGCCTAGGGTGGATGAAGTGTGTTAGGCGTTGAAAATGCAAAGTGTTGAAAATATTTTCCTAGGCGTGGTGATGAATATCCTTCATCAAGTGTAAAATGCGCCCACTCTAGGAAGGTGCTCTAAAATCTTCTAAGTCATGAGGATATTCCTCTCTCCCTCCCATATGCGCCCATCCTCCTCATGTGTTCAAATGCGCCAAGTTTAGAAGAGGGTCAAAGGGAAGGCGTTGAACTTGAAAGTTAATTCTCCTTCATGCATAAAATGTGCCCAAATGAGGGCATGTCAAGACAAAACGTATGCATGCAAGGAGGGAATATTCCAAAGGGGCGTTGAAAAGACAAATTTTAAAAATCCACCTCACCATGGAGAATGCGCCTAAGTTTAGAAAAAAATAGAAGAGTCAAGGGTGGCGTTGAATATTTCATCCCTCATGACATCAAAAATGCGCCCATCTTGGAGTACGCTAGGAGATAAAATGACTAAGGCGTTGAAGACAAGGTGGTAGGAATTTGAATGGAAAGTTGCTAGGCGTTGAAAGTACTAAGTGTTGGATATTTTTTTCAAAGGCAAGTTGAATATTCCTCATGAAGTGTGATGTGCGCCTAGTGTGTGTGGTGATGAACAATATGTTAGGCGTTGGGAATATTAAGCCTATGAGGAATAATAAAAAAATAAAACATGTTGGGCGTGATGAGTTTTGAAAGAAAATTTTCTGAGATGAATGGATAAAATTTTCTCACAGGCAAGTTGATTGAGTTGAATATAAAATTTTCCAGGGTGAAATTTTCAAAAAGTTTTTCAAGATGATTTAAAATTTTTCTAAGGCAAAGTATTTTCTTCCTTAGAAAATACGCCTAAGTCTGGTGAAGGTGATGAAGTCTCCTGAATGGATCAATTGTTAATAAATTGCCAGAGATGAAGTCAGATGATGCCAGCTGCACAGGGTGGATAAAATATTTTCAAGTCGGAGCAACAAGAAATGTTCACAGATGTGAAGAATGGGATAAATTTGATAAAAAAAATTTATTTTTCCAAGGTGGAAAATTCAAAAACATTAAATGAACCCATTCGTTGTGCACCCATGAGTTCGATGCATTTTGAAGAAAATTTTCTTCTGGGTATTGAAGATCTTCGATGAGAAGTTGATTTTAAAGTCTTCCATGCTTCGCTGTAGCCTTCGGGATGAAGATTTTTGATGGGCACCAGGATTGATGAGTTTTCCTAAGGGAAAATTTGAAAATTTTCTAAGGCAAAGTGGAGAAAATGTGTTTTCAAGGTAAAATCCTCCAGAAGATGAATTTGAGAGGAACTGCCTAGGTAAATTTTCCCAAATTCTTCGCGAAGATAATCTTCCTGATGAATGAAATCAAAATTGTCGACGCTTCAGCTGGTGGGATAAATTTCTTGAAGAGGATGGTGTTGAAGTTAACACTTTCGAAAGATGATAAGTCCTTGAGGATGATGAAATTTGGCTAAGGCATGAAGGATTGAATGCCAAGTTGGCTAGTGAGGACGATGAACACTTGGAAGTTAGAGCGTGAAAATCAGGTAAGTAAAGTGAATTTATATTATGAAGTGTTCTAATACTCTTCTCCTTGCCTACTTTGTAGGAGAAACGTCGAGACCAAGCGGTGATGACTTGAGGTGATAAAGAAAATAATCCAAGATGACATTTCAACCTCGAAGAAAAGTTGCGAAAAATGGCTAAGTGTTGAGGCCTAGTGACAGAGAAGGAATGTTTTCAAAAATCAAGATGGAGAAAAGATTTGAAGCTCGAGCAAAGTTGAAGAACAACGTCACGAAGAAGATCGAGAACAGTGTGAACGCGTCTACAAAGGGAATCTTCTAGAAGATGGTGGCCATTAATTGCTCATTTATTGCCCCACTCTCCATTATGGCGGTTTTTAGGGCGAATCTTGTTTAGGGCTGAGGTAGCACGATCCTGGCCATCCAGCCGATTGTAATCTGAGCCGTCCATTGGACTTGGCCAACTATAAAAGGGGGAGTCCCCCTCATTTGTATCTCATTAGACATTAGACATAGAAGTAGAAGTTAGACAGTAGAGAGTAGAGGGACAACTTAGAAGTAGCTTAGTATAGATTGATAGTGTAGTTGAAGAAGAGGGAAAGTTTTCCCTTTGAAAACTTTGTAAGAAATTGTTGTGAACACTCTCTCAATAAAAGAGCTTTTCATTGATGGTGAATTTCGTCTTTGTTGTGAGTAGCTAGCAAGGTTTCTTCGTCCTTCCGATTCAAATGGTAGCATAAAATAGTTCAAAGTAGTATAATTTTCATTCCATGCAAGTAGATGTTAGCTGTGGAATGTGGTGTTTGATCTAAGCAAGCTTCGCTTATCCATACCACTAGCGGGCTTACTGATGGTGTGTTCGCCTTGTGTGGTCAACTGGAAACGTTATGGGCCTAACTTCAATCACAATTTGAATGATGGTATGTGTCGTTGTGATGGTATCTTCATGTCAAGTGGTGGTTTGAACATCTTTAGTCATCTCCCTTGAAGATTGCACCGACTCCGTGGAAGCTGTCCGATGCGAGGCAAAGCGAAGTCCGGTTGAGAGTTTGCTGAAGTTGAGCTCCATATCCCACATTTAGAATAGATTTAGACTCTCTAAACCTTACACCATTTCAATTCAGTACTTTCTGATTAGAATAGGAAACCTGTGCTTCATTGATAAATCTGTCGAATTGTGGAAACCCCTTCCTCTGCTGCCGAACAATTCCGTAAGTCCCCTTGAAATACCAACAAATCACATCGAGCCAACTGAGCCTATTCGTACTGAAAGAACCTTGGAGTTGAACGCATGAACTTTCTTGCAATCTTAGCATGCTGGATACTTTGATCAAGAGAGAATAGGGTAGTCGTTGGCGACTTTATTCTGCGTTGGTGCGGTCACGAAAAACACATCAACAAGAGGCACGTTGTGTCAAGATATGAACACGTCTTTCTAATCTTGAATGAATCGAATGTCATAAGATATGAATGCGTCTTTTGATGCAAGACATCTTTTGATCAACATAACCTTCCACGGGATACTTTAGTTAATCTCATAATTAATGCGTTAGATAATTTCTTAATGAAACCACGTCTAGTGATATGAATGCATTTTTTTATGTAAGACGTCTTTTGATAACCTTCCACGGAATGCTTTAGGTAATCTTATAATCAATGTGTTAGATAGTTTCTTAATGAATCTACGTCTAGTAATCTCCATAGCCTGGAATAACATTTTTACCTTGTCAATCGGGAGCTTTGATTCAGATGATATTTTAATCTGGAGCTTCGGTACAGACTTTAGATGATATGTCTTTGTCTTGTCAATCTGAAGCTTTGATACACCATGCCATGAAGCAAATACTATTTCAATCTTGTATTGTCCATTAAAATTTATATGAACTTTATTGACAATATAATCTGCATGCTATCAACCTGAGTAATCTTTCAAAAGATGATCTAATCTGCAAGTTATCGTTCTGAGTGATCTGATTACAGACTTTAGGCAGAGTACGCAACATGCCATATGTGTATGCTCTTATTACATGCTATGTGCTTCCCATTTGACATCAATGACAAAATTACTAACATCTGGCTTTTCTTAAACTTATCATATTATAAGCATTATTTCTACAATCTCTCTTTTTCTCAATCTTGTCCATTCATTTGTCATCAATGACTTCATCCTTTTATTTTGATATCAATGACAATATTTCCAACAGTTACCTCTTCCGTATTTATGTGAGATCCGTCTATCCTTTGCAGATAATTGAAATCAATTAATTAATCTGCTTTATATCTACAGTTCAGAAATTCGTTCTTTCTATTCTATGTTTTATACGTCTTTTTTCTGTGTTCTGGAATTTGTTTTAAGCATACTCTTCGGAGAATTTGAAATCCGCCCTGACAAGATTTGATTAGAATAACAAGGAATGAGTCCATAAAGATGTGGAAAAATTTTTAGCCGCTTACAATGTGTTATGATGCCTTTTTGCCATGACTCATAATTATCTCTAGTCAGAACTATTACAAAAGGATGAGTTGAATAACCTATGATTACAATGATAACACTTCTCAAATGATACAAAATGGGATCAACATATACAATACAACCGAAATGAAGTACAATGATCAAAACAACACTTTCCAACTGGCAAAACATCCAAGTATCCTTTAGTAGAACCACTAAGAAAAATCTGAAATCACAATATACTTGGGATAAAAACAAGAAAAAGTGCATGGATGGTTGGATAGAGCTCCTCAATACCTTTCCAACGCCGCAAGAATTGCAAAAATCAGAGATTTTGGCAAAAAGTTATGAGCTCAGGAGCCAAAAATGAAGATCTGACTTCAATCAGCAAAATTAGGCACAAAACTGAAAAGATTCTGGAAAATAACTTGACCACTGAAAAATTGAGCTTCTCAGCTTTCCGGCGATATTTCGTTTGAAAAAAGCGGCCTCCGTATGTGCAAGTTATGGCAATTTGAAAAATATACCCTATTTAAAGGCTTAGGGGGCAAAAACTGAACATTGAAAGCTAATTAGGGGCAAAAAATGGCCAAATATAATACATGGTCGACTTTTTGAATAAAAACTTATAAAACAAGGTTTTTAAATATGGTCGGCTTTGACAAATCTTGAGCCACTTTTAATATTTAAAAGGCAAGGTTTATATATATAAAAATTGCGATGAAAAATAAACCTTTATAGCACAAAGCTTACAATTTAAGTCAAACTGTACCATGTGGACTATGAAACTGTCGATCGATGTACTTGGAAGATTATGATGCTGACCGATGTGATTGCTTCCAAGTACGATTTGCTGATACAGAGCCTACGTGGGGGTGTACAACAGAATATTCGCTTGAGAATATGCCAATATGTTGAAAAAACCCTCAAATAAAATTTAATATAGCCGAAACAAAAGAAATATTTGCCCCGATTTTTTTTACAAATATTTTG
The DNA here is from genome assembly GCA_007258455.2 of Sequoia sempervirens. Lineage (NCBI taxonomy): Eukaryota > Viridiplantae > Streptophyta > Pinopsida > Cupressales > Cupressaceae > Sequoia > Sequoia sempervirens. Next base: position 54,015 of record VDFB02002457.1, on the reverse strand, counting down.
CTGGATAAACAATAAAGACACAAAAAAGATTTTAACATTTTTTTCTGCAAAAATAATAATGTCAACTTGGGGGCCGTACAACCTGCCTAAGCAAATTTTTTTTGCCTCAGAAATAAATTTTACCGAAAATGGACGATTTTATAGTCAAAATTCATCTATGCAGCCTTGTAAACGTGATGGTGACGTCGATCTAGGCTTGAAGTGCTTCGGAAAATCAGTGACCTCCTGGATCAACTACTCTTCACACTTTTTCAAACCCTCATAGATCAGCCAAAACCTAACCAATTTTGATGAAACAAAAGGAAAACCTGACTTTCTTCAATGCCTTGGATTCAACCGTGACATCCTTGAAACCCCAAAATGCACCCAGCAAAATCTTCAAGCCAACATGAAACCCTCAGATCTGGGAAGGAATTTGCAACACTGGAGCTCTGATACCATGTGGGAGTAAATGGTGACTCCCCAACACCCCCAGGAACAGTTGCTAGACCAAAATATCTTCCACAATAGAGAAAATGGCAAGAAGGATTGCTTCAACAATGCAATATTGAATAATGGTTGAATATGCTTGAATGCAATTGTACATGAGATGCCTTGCTTATAAAGGCAAGGTAGAGAGATAGGATTAGACAATATTATGAAAAATGTCTTAAATCCTATAACATGTGACAACTAACTCATAACAACCTAGGATAAGATAAAGTCTAGACATGACAAATAAGACTTCTGGAAGGAATTTTTTATCCTAAGTAAACTTAATCATGTGAATATGTCCCCTAATCACCTAGTGAGTGAATTAGCTAGGTACAACATATTTATTCACACCAACAAACCTAACTCCTCCTATGTAATTAATTTGGTGGAGACTCTTCCTAAGTTATTCATCATAATTTGCCAAGTTTTCTCCTTGTAAGAATTCTCTTGATCTAAATATATGTCTATAAATGAAATTACTAGTTACAACTTTTGCAAGTAATTTGGCAATTATTTCCCTTGCTTATTTCATTTTCAAACAATAATTGACATATTTCCTCAAACTCTTGCATCACTCTTGCTTTCATGTTGAGCTAGGACTAATAGTAGTGTGAGTGGTTCTCTTTTGTTTGCAAGTTGAAATTGGGCAGGCCAATGGTTGCTTCTTGGATTAGCAACTTATTTTCCTGTTCTCTCTTTGTCTCTTTCCCCCCTTTTCTTTCCCATTTCCTTTCCTTCCTTTCTCCTTTCCTTTATCTTTTTCAATTTCCTTTTAGCGAGAGGTGTAACTACAATGGTAGTAAGGGGTGGAGTGTAATGGCATGAACATGTTAACAAAAACTAAAACACAACTGACATATATATATATATATATAATAACTCTTACATAAATAAAATAAAATAAAATAACTCTTCAAATAAAAGTCGAAACAATGTAAATAAACTAAAATAATTATTGTATAGTTCTAAATAAAATAAAATAACTCTTCAAATAAAAGTCGAAACAATGTAAAGAAACTAAAATAATTCTTGTATAGTTCTAAAAAATAAAATAACTCTTAAGTAGAAAAACTAACTCTTTTTAAGTAAATAAAAATAGTTCTTCAAATAAAAATAATGTAAACAAAGTAAAATAATTTCTAGATAGTTCTAAAAGAAAAGAAAAGAATTCTTAAATAAATATATTAACTCAAGCTGATATCTCTTGGCGTTTTATAGATAGATGTATTTAAGATATCTATACTAGTTAGTGTAGGCTAGACTAAGAGTAGATTATATTTATTTTTCTACTTTTCTTCTTGCAAACACCTAGCAAAAAATGAACTAGTGAGCTATCGTTTAATGTATATAATTAATAAATTGTATTTTAGACTAGCATACCTGCAGACCCCTTGTTAAACAGTTGGGTATTGCCCCTTGAAGCTATCCATGTATAGCCAAAACGTGGTGATTTTGAGACCTTGGGGAGATTCTTGTGCTTTCTTTCAAGAGAGGAGTTGGTTTCCATATCTTGAGTTGATGATCCCTATGTCTGTGTCATTTGACTCATTTGATGCTAGGTTTATGCTACATAAACCATTGTCCAACTGGCATTTAGTAATTGATGAAATCTATGTTTGTAATTTTCTAAAGTAAGTTGAAAAAAACATTTAGTGAGCTTTCAATTGGTGAGACCAGTCTTTATAAACTGTAGTTGTGAATGTAGTTTAGTTATTTATTTCATGAAATCATGTAGTGTTCATCCATTTAATTCTTTCTTGTTCATGTAGTTTTGTTTGTTTCTGCTTTAGCCAATAGCAAGCATCCTTCTATTTTCCATTCAAATATCTATGCTATGACCAAATACTGGTCTTTGCTATAACTAGTAAGATGTTGAGTTTTATCACTTATGCTTAATAGTTTCTCTTCCTTGAAATCTTTTTTTTTTTTTTTTGTAGGGATTGATTGTTAATATTCTAACACTTGTATTTGAGGAAAAAGCATAATCAATTAGTAATTTACATTTAATGCAAAACTCCCTTTGAAATCTTGTATAGTGTGCATGATTGCGAATTCTCTTTATAGTTTTAGTTTATGTTTACTTAGCTCTTAGGGAGCTTTCCCTCCCAATTTGAAGAATAGTTTATGTACTGTTCTATGTTACCCCAAGCCTTTGGGATGAGGACAACAAGGGATGGGGGGACGTGTTTTAGGGATGGGGATGACAAGGAGGCCATTTTTTAGGGGACGATTATTTAAAAAATAGGGAAAATTTTAAAAACATAGAAAATTTCAAATATTCATATGATAGGATTGATAAGGCCTAAGGCAACATTCTTTGGTGGTGTTGAAAGGTTTTTGTAAATCTGCTATGGAATGTCATGCCTCTTCAATGCATGTGATCCTCTTCTCTATTCTTGAGTCATTTGAATTTTACAGGGATAAATACATTGCAACTCCAATGAATCAATTAAGGGAGAATGATGATTAATTCTAGAATTGTTTGCACGAAGGATGAGCAACTTACATTCTTAGTGGTGTTGAAAGGTTTTTGTATATTGCCATGCTATCAAAATCGTGTCAAGTTGTTGCTCACTATGCTATCATTCCTTGGTGGTGTTGAAAGGTTTTTGTATATCTGCTATGGTGTATCATGCCTCTTCAATGTATTGGATCCTCTTCTCTATTCTTGAGTCATCTGAATTTTATAGGGAATAAATGCATTGCAATTCCAATGAATCAATTAAGGGAGTATGATGATTAATTCTAGAATTGCTTGCACAAAGGACGATCAACTTGCATCTTTAGTGGTGTTGAAAGGTTTTTGTATATCATTATGCTATCAAAATTGAGTCAGGTTGTAACTCACTATGCTATCATTCCTTGGTGGTGTTGAAAGGTTTTTGTATATCTGCTATGGTGTATCATGCCTCTTCAATGCAATGGATCCTCTTCTCCATTCTTGAGTCATTTGAATTTTATGGGGAATAAATGCATTGCAATTCCAATGAACCAATTAAGGGAGTATGATGATTAAGTCTAAAATTGTTTGCACAAAGGATGATCAACTCACATCCTTAGGGAAGACATTGGAGCAAACTCAACCTTTTGTGGGACCTTCCTTCCATGGTTAATATGACATGTTTTGATTAGCCATTTTAAATGTTAAGTAGCTCCTCTGACTCTAAATTATTTTTTGGAAATATTTTTTGAGTAGCAATTTGAGCTCTTTTGACCACAACCCCAAGGACTACCTGTTGGTAGCTTGATATTTTCAAATACATCAAAATTGCTTTTCAGATTGGTGATGAATAACTACATACCATTGAGTTAGAAACTAGTAGCCATTGCATATAACCAAGCTGTTGTGGAATATACTTGCAAAATGACGCAAATGAGCTCTTCTTTTGGTTTTGAATGTTATAATGCTTTTTTTAGGTTTAGATTTTATGTAAAGGGGTGTGGGGGCCCACACTTTATTTTTTTTACTTTTGTGTTTTAAAAAAGATGGAATGAAAACTTGTCATCCCTTGTCATTTCCGGGACTTTCATAAATGTCCATGGGACGTTCCCAAATTTTAAAAAAATTGGGGATGGTGTGGGGATGTTTTTGACGTGTCCTTGTGTCCTTGCAGGAGAAACATAACTTCTTTCTGCACAACTCATTCCTCGTCTCAAAGTCCAACTTGGGTGGTGTAGTCTTAGGCCAATTGAATGTTCTCCTAAATGGTTTGTTACTCTGGAAACTCTTCTTTTGGGACTGATTTGTAGGATGTGTGGATTCAAGATCAAGAGCTATTTGAATAGCATCTTGTAGTGTATACTAGGCTTGAAAACCTTCACCAAACCCCTTAAATTTACATTCAAACCCTTTGTAAATGGCATTACAACTCTCTTTTCTGACATATCAGGAACCATAACAGCAACATTTTGGAACTCATTGATGTAGCTATCAACATCACCATTATGTCTAATCAATTCCAACTCATGGAAATACATCTCTACATCCTTCCTATCAAATCTGGCAATCAATAATGTTATTGAACTCATCATAGGATTGAATCAATGCATGGTTTTGTGTTACCAAACCATGATGCCACCAATCATAGGCTGCCTCCTCCAAATGTAAGGTTGTAAACTTAATTGCCTCCTTTTTTGGCATGGGTTTTAGTGTCAAAATTATATCAAGTTTGTGTATCCAAGCATGTGCCATGCTTTTTCCACTACCATCAAAATTAGGAAGAGTTAATTTGCTCAATGCATTCTAATACTCCCTATGTTGGCCTCGTGGTCTTTGTTCCTAGTTTGTTTTTTTGTTATCTTTACACTAGTTCATATATTGGTTTAATGATATCTCATTTCTAATTTCATCAGGAAGTGTATGGTACTCATCATATACTTCTATTACCTCATCAACCAATGGCTGCTTTCTTTGGGTTGTAATGTTTCTTCATCCTCCCTTGGTGTGAATGTAGATTGGAAAGGTCTACCTGAACCACTTGTACTGGCTCCCCTTGGAATGTTATTACCTGCATTACTACTTTCCTCTGTAGTATTCTGATTCACCATGAGGGAATTCATATTCTATGACATTTTCCCAATGGCTGTAATCAACTGTTGTTGTGACTGCATATATTGTTGCATCATTTGTTGTTGCCCTTGTGCTAGATCATTCAATATATTTTCTACACTAGGCTGGTCAAATCTCCTCTCAATCCTATCTCGAGGACTCGCATTACTAAAACCCACCATTGATTCAACTCCTTTTGTGACTATATGTGGCTACTTTGTTGCTAAGGCAGCTGAAAAGGTATCCTCTTCTAGATATGGCTCAACAAATTGGAATTGTTTCCTTTTTTGTTCTCTTTCTGTGTACTGTTTGGCCTTGTCACTAGTGTACATAACTCTCCAAGCTGGTAGGACTTAGGCTCTAGTACCATTGTAAAAAACCTTACCGATTTATGCCAAATTTTTCACGTTTTAATAGGGCACAAGAATTTCGTCAAACAATTTGCAGGTATGTTGTTCCAGGTCATATTTCAACTTGTTTATAGGTATGTTGTTCTAGGTCATATTTCAACTTGTTTATAGGTATTTGTATATATCCTCTTTCCATTTTTCCAATAATGTAGAGTATAACATTCATCATAAATTTACCATAAAACATTGAACGAGAAACTTAGCTTATTTATTTGTACTTGCTGTTGCAAATATTATAAATAGAGCTTTTCACAAAAAATATCTAACAAATTTACAACTTCAATATTTTATTAAGCGGACCTGATATCAACTTCCCATTCCTTTGACTTCTAAATGTCAACCTATACAGTAGGTCCAAGATGGTATGACAAGCTTAAACCTTGTATGACCGTCTTTTCTAAGTTGATTTCCTTCCAATTACTAGTATGAAAACAATGAGGAGGTATGACGGCTAAGGAAGAATGGTTGACATCTCTTGCAAACTGAATTTGACCACTGTATATTCCACATCACATTCAAACTTGGACTCCACATCACACTCAAACAAGGTATGACTCCCTAAAATAAAGTGGCGGCTCCTTTGTGATATGTACGAGACCTCTAGTTGAGTGTACGACGGATTAAAGGTTGCACTGAGTACTAAGTATCGTAAATAGCTTCAGACTAAGCATCAACTCCTTCCCTTTTTCACAATATGGTATGACTTCATTAAATAAAAAGATGGTATGGTAACCAAGGAAGTTGGAAATATATATGAATAATGTCTCATTCACTCCAATCTACAAACCTGTAAGCTACAACTCTGAAATTTGTCTTTTCCAAAAGACTTCACAAATTTCAGTAAAACCTTCTAAATTGATCACTGAAGCTCCTTGCGAATTTTGGGCATTGGGTTTTCCTCTGTTCCACCAAGAATCCCAAGGTTTTTCATCCTCAGGCTTCCTGAACTCGTAAAACAAGCTCTCCAAATTCTCTCAATGGTATTTTCCAAAAAGATGATAATAATTTCCTTTTCTGCCACCTTTTATTCTTGTAATTATATTTTTCTTTTCCCAAAGTGACTTCTTTAATAATTTACCAAGACATTTATTATAAGCCACTTTAATAATAAAACCAATTAATTAAATATAAATGTCCCAAAAGTGACTTAGGACAATTTAATATTTAATTGATTAAATTACTCCCTTAATTTTTCCCACTTTAGCTTATGGGAATAAAATAAGCTAGTGGACTCAGCTAGATGATCACTTGGAAAAAGGGGACATTACATCATTGCTAAAGTCTTTCTGTTAAAGGCTGGTGAAATTGTGATGAGCTTTTGTAATGATTATATATGTCTTTAGTTTTAGGTTTCAACAGACATATGTCTTTGAAATTTAGTATGTACCTTTATTTGAAATCTTATTTGAAATTTAGTATGTACCTTTATTTACTTTAGTAACAATTCTTTTCTCCTTGTTGGGGATTCCATTTTGCCAGTGATTGGAACAGCATTTGCCCTGAATATGCTTTTCAGCATCCCTGTATGGTGTGGAGTTCTTCTTACAGGATTCAGTACGCTGTTTCTTCTTGCTTTGCAGCAATATGGGGTAACTCTTTATCCTTGTACATTGTTATCATTAGAATTTACACTATATTTGCTTGATCAATAGTTTCACTTTATCAAAAACAATTAACATTAAGAGGCTGAGTTTTTTCCTCAACATGTTATAAATCCTGTCTTTATTTGATTACATGTTTGCAGGTGCGTAAACTTGAGTTTCTAATAGCATTTCTAGTGTTTACTATAGCCGTTTGCTTCTTGTTAGAGCTAGGTTATGCAAAACCTAAATCTACAGAAGTTTTAGAAGGATTGTTCATTCCAAAGTTGAACGGCAATGGGGCAACTGGACATGCAATATCTCTTGTTGGAGCTATGGTCATGCCGTAAGTCATATTTTAAGTAAATATATCAGTTTATTACATTGAATTTTTAAATTCATTGAATGAATGACACTAATGGATCTTTTACTATTTGGAACATAAGAAGAAAAGCTTGACACTACTTAACTATTGGGCATTTGTGTTGCAGACACAATCTTTTCCTTCATTCTGCTTTGGTATTATCAAGGAAAATTCCTCGCTCCATTTATGGCATCAAAGTGAGTTCATTTTATGAATTTCTTTTTATCCAATGAAAAATAATATTTGTGTTTACCTATAAATTGTTTTTGGCTGAACTCTAGGAACTTCCAGTTTTGACAGTCATATTTTAATATGTTTTTACCCTAGTATGCTTTAGTCTCAATAATTTTTAATGTGTTTTGAGACATTCATAAAACACAAACTACCTGAGAAATAGGTAAAGTTGAAGGGTAGAAACATAAAATTGTATAAGTAACCAAAGCTTCCTTTTATTACAATGGTGCTGGTATGTACTTTTATACTATTCTAAGTCACTAACATAAAGTTCTTGGCTTATACAACTTGTTTATGAATTTTGTTAGCTTATTTGGAATTGTGACTAACAATAACAAAGGTGAGAGACATTTAATTCGTAATTTTCAAATCCATGAGAAGGAAAATGGGTACAGAGGAGAATTTTCATTAGACTATATTTTTCACTGTTTTTTTTTTCACTTTCTAACGATTGAAATAACTTACAGGAGGCATGCAGATTTTATCTTATTGAGAGTGCATTTGCTTTGGCTGTGGCATTTTTGATCAATGTATCTGTTATTTCTTTAAGTGGGGCTGTCTGCAGTTCTTCAACCTTGGCTCTAGATGACAAGAAGAGCTGTGAAAACTTAGATCTCAATGAAGCATCCTTTCTGCTGAAGGTATAATTGTTTCTACTGATGACTTAATTATTTTTGTAATGTGTTATGATTTTTTGGTAAAGTTCTTCTCTTATGACAGGCTACTAACACAGGGTTGAAGAAAATATAAGTACTCTTTTAGGGGTTATATTTGAGTAGTTGATGGAATATTCTTCCACTAAAGTTGTCAAATCATATTTTTCTTGAATATTTTATGATTATAATATACTTTGAATTTCAATCCAACATATTCACAATCCATCAATCTTTTGGTGTCTTCTCCCTGTTTTCTGTCAGCATTCCTAGCATTTCTGAATACAGATTTGCTTTTGTTAATTGATTTCCAATGAATAAGTTTGTCCCATAGTTCCAAAAACTAGGATTTCCAGTTTACCTAGATTATGTTGTTTACTAGAAATCTACATGGTTGTAATCAATGGGGAATTGTGGATATGTCAAGACACAAGAGTATTTGACAACTTGACATATTTCCTGACAATCTATTTTAAGACAAAAAATAAAATGCCAGGATTAGTCCTTCCACTCCCTTTTTTCTTTCTTAAGTGACACTCCTTTTAGTTCTAAGAACATTTTATGTGAAATCAATTTCTCAAGAGCCTTCAATATGCTCTGCTTGTTGAAAGTGCTAGAAAGTCATTGTAAGTGCTTCAGAAACATCTAAGAATGCAATAGAGTCATGGGTGGAGGGTCTAATGAAGGATTATCTAACCATGCTACCTAGTGAATGTGGAATTCAAAGAAACAAAAATTTGATCATTATTGATGTGTAGTCATAAAAGTATAATAGTTTGCTGCAAGGGATTCTAACATGAGGCCGCAGCCTTCAAGGACAAACATGGACACAACTATGTGCAAACTACAAATTATCGAATAATAACACAGTACAATTCTTTTCCACAATCAAACTCAACTCCTGAATTGTGAAACCAAAGCTAACTACTTTTAGATGATCATGAGTGATGCTTAAATAGCGAGCCTTAGTCTTAAGAATATTCTTTGTTGGCTGCAAGGGGTGCAAATCTTGATGCCAAGCGTAACATGTAGTCAACCAAATGCGTAGAAGGAACCTTCTGGAGTGAATGTGGTGATAATGGATCAATGAACTTTGATGTGGTTCATTCCATAAGTTCTCCTAGGTCTTGTGACTTTGGAAAAGTGTTCCTTTGTGCTGCATGCTTCAAAAAGATACTGCAAGCTTCAAATAGCATAACTAGTTATTAGTCTATTATGCTTGATAGTAAGTTTGGAACTAAAATATGTCTTTGTGGTGTTGAGAATCTTCTAGAAATTTGATGAGACATCAACTTTTAGTAAATCGTGTTTTCCCAATTGCAAGGTGAAATGTGCAATTGTGACAGAATGTGGTAGGATCTACAGTGCCTAGATGATGATTTGAATACTATTGAAAATTTGCAAACAAAACAAAGTGATGTTGCAAATGTTGTCATTGATGTCAAGAAGGAATTCGTTGTCTAAGTTTATTGTCATTGATGTCAAAGAAGAATTCACTAAGAAAGCATGATAGCTAAAGGCTACTAATTGATGGACAGGTTACCTCTTTCATGGCAGCATTTTAACCTCACTTCATTCTTTGTCAATGCTGGTCGACCTCTCTCTCTACATTGGTGTTTTCCAAGTCATCATCCTCTATATTGCAAACAAAACTAATTTATTCATTCTTGGCCGACTTCCTAATTAGTGCCCAAGTCAAAGTATATAAATCTGTTTTAATCGCCCAAGTTAAATAGAATGAGGTAATGCAAAGGCAGCCATTAAGTTAGTTAATATGCAGTGATTAATATTGAAGAAGCAGCAATTATTTTTTTACAGAGCATTGATTATTAATAAGGCAACGATAGTCAAGCATAAAGTGGTAATGATCAAAGAAAGTTTATCAAAGTTATTTTAACTATAAAATGGCAGTGATCAAGAAAAACAGAAAGTTAATTAAAGTCTAAAGTTAATGATGTCCATGGCAGCGATCAAGATTAAATGAGTGTTTATTTACAAAAGGACATGATAAAAATAAAAAGCTACCTCTCTTTGAATAGATGCATCTCTTCATATGATCGATTCTTTTCATGAGGATATAAAATGAAATAAGAAATGTGTGGAGAAAATAAGAATTGAATAATAGATACATAGCAATGAAAAATATGTGAAGAAGAGCAGATTCACAGCAGTCCTAAAAGAAGGAAATATGAAGTGTAAATCAGATTTATATTGAAGAATTCATACTGCAGTTTATTATGAATATGTGTAGCTATTTATGAAGAAAGTGTGCAAGTTTATATGAAGAACTGGAGAAAATGTTTATGAAGGATATATGCAGAAATACATAGGAAGACATTCATATATTTTGTGATCAGATTTGAAGGAAGACATTGCCATAGATTGGATCAGATTTGTGAAAAAAGAGTGTGCATCATTTGAATCAAATTTGTGAAGGAAGGTGTATGAGTGTGGATCTGATTTGTAAAGGAAAGACTTATATCATTCAAAGTTAGAGTTGTTGATCAGATTTGTGAGGGAAAAAATATCTACATTCAGATCTTGTGAAGACATATCATCCATTGAAGAATTTGAAGGTTGGTGCCTATCAAAGAAGAGATTGGTGTCTCTTGTTGAGTTGGCGCTCAGTTGTGGGGATTGGTGTCTCCAGTGGGTTGGTGCCTACAAAAGAAGTTTGTAAGAGAAGTATGTTGGTGCCTACAAAGATCTATATATAAACAATATTTTTCCGTGGTTTTCTCCCACAAGGGTTTCCATGTAAATCCTGTGTTCTTGTGATCTTAATTGCTAGATCTTGTATGTGTGTTATTGTTGTGGATGATTGCGTATTGAAGTATTAGTGCTATGGTTGATTAAGTTTTTAAAAAATAAAAGATTGTTGTTATACTGATTCACCCCCCCTCTCAGTATAATTGTGTGTTGTAATGTCCCCTTTTTTCCGAGAGCTATATCTTGCAGTGGTTAGCCTACTATTTGGTTCGCGTAGGCTAATGAGACGTTTAGGGAACCCTTTGGAGGGTATTCAAGAGTTTTCAACAGGCTTGTGTATTCGTCTCTACATATTTAGCTCAATGTTTCAGTTGGTTGGTTGGCCTTATGAGACAATTCAAGACTTGTTCCTTGCTACTTACTATTTTTAGTAACATCAGGGTCAGTAATGACACTCTTGTGGTTCCTTGCTAAAAAGAAAGGGAAAATATTTTCTGCAAAAGTCAAAGCCAAAGTCAAAGAAAGAAAGTCAATTTCAAAATCAAGGGAAGAAAGTCAAAGTAAAAGCCAATGGAAGAAAGTCAAAGTCAAAGTAAAAGGAAGTCAAAATCAAAGTCAAGGGATAAGGATATGGATTGCACAATATTGTGGATAAGGATTGCAAAATATCTTATCCACAGAGGATAAGGGATTGCACAATATCTTATCCATAGAGGATAAGAATGACAACTCGGGATAAGAATGACAACTCAGGATAAGATTGACAACTCATAAAGCAAAATGGTAAATCTTATCTACAGAGGATAAGGATGACAACTCATAGGAAAAATATCTAAATACAACATGACTTTTGATTTAGGCTCTCAAAATCTATAAATAAGATGCCTATGCTTTGTTACAAGCATCCAAGTTTATTATACAGAAACAAAAAGCTAAGCAACAAGGGTTTGCAGGTATGGAGTTCCAAGCTGATCTGAAGATGAAAACCCTCGATTAGGACAGAGTCTACAGGTGTGGAAGATCACCCAAGGTCTCTTGTTTGGATGATTTCACACAGAGATCACCATCTGAGCATTTATAGATTTACTTTGAAGTTTCATTCAACATTTTCAGTTCATAGCAGCAAATTAGAATAAGACAGAGGTCACTTCCGACAGTTGCACAATCCCTACCTGGCATGTTCCGGGTATGAATCATATTTAACTTATGAATCATTAATTAAATCTAGTTATTTATCTCTTGCATCTGTTTAGAATTGTCATTTTGCAAAAAATCTTTATTATCTGTATTGTTGGTGAAATTCAAATAACCCAGATCAGGGTGGGTTATCACATGTGCTCATCAAGTGTTAGCAACCTTACACCAAACTCGTGACTTGATGGTAATTTGGTTCTTTTATAGACTACGGCCTCTCCTTGATGATATTTCCCTTTCCTTTGAGATGTTGACACTCCTGTATCCACTTCATAAAGAAATAGGATTAGACTGTTCTCTATATCCTTAAAAAAAATAACACATCAACATACATATATATATTTATATAAAGAAATCATTCGTAGTTGTAGTTATACTAAATAAATTAAGAATTATTTTCCCAATTTTCACATTCTCATGAAAGGTAGTTGATTACAACTAACATAATGACCTTATTATTACCGACGTAATCTTGTTCAAAACAAAAGGGATGTAACATACTTCTCCCTTTAAGAATCATCATCCCCAATGATTATTTATTTAATGGTTTAGGTCTAAAATCATAAATATATATTGAGTTCTTAATTGTTCATAAAAAGATATGGAAACTTCTAGAGGATTTCATCATAATCCTCCCATGTAGCGTTCTCCTCTGAATACTGGTCCCACTGGACCTTGCATTGTATATCCTCGCGGTTACATAAGCATAGCTTACGTACCTTGAGCACTCTGAGTGGCTCGATTGTGATCACCCCAGGATCCTGCACATGCAAGGAATTCTAGTCAATCATATGGTCAAATTTTGCATGGTACTTTTTAAGATAGGAGACATGAAATAAATCATGCAATCTGGCGAGAGCCGAAGGTAGAGCAATTTTGTATGCTACTGGGTTGATAACTTCCAGGACTTCAAAAGGACCTACATATCTTGGGGCTAGTTTAGAGGTCTTTCCAAATTTGATAGAGCTCTTTCGAGGTTTAACTCGCAAGAGAAATTTCTCTCCAACCACAAACTGCCTGGGGGTTCGTTTTGCATCAACGTAGCTTTTCTATTGATCATTAGCTTCCTTCAACCTCTGTCTGATTAACTTAACCCATTCCTCCATTTCTTGAAGCATCTCGGGTCCTTGTAATGTCCCCTTCTCAATTGTGATCGATTCAGTTGACCGTTGGCCTATTCCGGAGACTTGTAGGCTACTCGGAGGGGGAAATTAGGGTTTCTTGTTTTTGAGGAGGTTGTTGCTTGATGATTGGAGATTGAATTGTGGATTCTTTCTGGGTTTTCAGAGAGCTTCGTAGTGGTATTGTTTGCATTGTGATCGGAGCACCTTCATGAATTTACTATTTTTAGTAAATTCTATTTCTGGCAGTGGTCCTGTTGGCTTCAGTATAGTTGGCTCTCTTCTTCAGCCAGTTTGGTTGGTATTTGGATTTTTGGCCTTTGGATGCTTTTTATGGAGAGATAAGTTGAGTTGTTTTAAATAATGATATATTTTAATATTATGTTTTAATGTTAACCCCTTGGCCTAGCCTAATGACTTAAAGTTGTTCTGAAAGGGGGACTTCATGGGTGGACGCCTCATTTGGAGGTAATTTAATATTTCTAAAGGTCTTAAATCATGCTTGAAGTGGGACGCCAACTTTGATGAGGAGATTATTTTAAATAAAGTCTATTGTTGCCTTCTTGTTTTGGACGCCACTTTGGAGGGAATTGAGTCAACTCGAATTTGAATAATGCTTTGACTGGTTTGGGCGACCTTCTAGATGCTTCTGGAAGATGCTTGGAAAGTCTACATAAGGAGACCCCTTCTCTTCATTTTCTCATCTCATATTTTCAGTAAAGTTATGCTGCCGAAATGGTGACAGAGTTGCTTCGAGGAAAGCACACCTCCTAGCTTGGCTCAACTTCTTGCTTGAAAGATAGCAACTAGTTGAGAGGTAGATTGTAGTTGAGTTATCCAGCATTGTACTTGAGTTTCTTAGCATCTTAGTTCAGTTTCCTTGCATTCTAGTCATATTTTGGAGTTGCTGATTAGCATAGCTAATTGTAGTTTTTTCTCATATTTCATGAAATAAAAATAATATTGTTCTAGGCATTGCATCTATCCATTTCTCTATGTGGGGCGACCATTTGAGAAAATTTGCAAATTTTTTTATGGAGTCTTTGATTTTTCCAAGGCAAATCGCCCTTACTTGAGGGTCATACCATCTGGAGGGGTCTTGGAATTTATGCAAGAAAAATAGGTGGCTGTAAGCTGAGGTTTCTTCATTGGGATTTGGGCGCCATTGTCATTAGAGACTATTGCATTTCGTTTCATGAGTTTTGAATGTGTGGGGAGTGATTTATGTGCATTTTAGAGAGTTGTTGTATTGCTGGTTACTTCATTTCAGTCACTGGTCTGTCATATCAGTCTTAGATAAATGCAATTTTGTGAGGTGTTTGAGTCTAGAGAGTCTTGTTAAGCATTGAAAAAATCATATATAGTATTGCAGCATTGGAGAACTTCTAATATTGGGCTTTGGCAAGCATTCTATCATATTGTAAGCTGATCAGTAGTACTATCAGCAATTCTCCTTTCTCTTTCACTTACTTTATTGTACTTCCTGCTGAATAAGTGGAAGAGGCTAGCTTGCCACCTATTTACTTTCAGTTAGTAGTTCTTAGGGACCCTCTGACCATATGCTCGCCATCTCTCAACGCCATTTTTGTTAGAGTTACTTTCAGCTCATCATGCATAAGATCCTCTGACCATATGCTCGTCTATCCTAGACGCATTCTTCGTTAGAGTTCCCTTCCAGTTCTGCATTGCATCAAATCCTCTGACCATATGCTCACACCTTGCCCAACATCGAGATCTTGGTGTATATCCTTGGTTAGAGTTGCTTTTCGCATTGTTTTGGTTTAGAGCTAACCTTAACGGGTGCATGTTGATTGTAATTGTAATTGGAAAAACAAAAAAAAATTAGTCTGGTTCATTACAATCCTAGAATGATCCTATCCTCCAACCTATTCCAACTGATAGGTGTTTTGCACTTCCTGTCGTATAGTGCTTCAAAGGGTGCCATTTTGATAGTTGATTGATATGAATTGTTATAAGAAAATTCTACCAATGGTAAATATTCTTCCCACTTATATTGCTGGTCCATACAGTACATTCTTAGTAGATCTTCCAAGATCTGATTTACCCTTTCCGTTTGTCCATATGTTTCAGGATGATATGCTGTACTAATATTTAGCTGAGTTCCCAAGGCAGAAAATAGAGTTTTCCAAAACTTGGATGTCATCCTAGCATCCTTGTCAGAAATAATCTTTCCTGGAACTCCATGAAGGCAAAAAATTTCTTGTACAAACTTTCGAGCAATCACAGAAGCCCCATCTGTCAAATTTCCGGGTATGAAATGTGCTACTTTGGTGAGTTTGTCTACTACTACCAGTATTGCATTATGTCTGCTCCTCGTCATCGGTAAACCTTGTACAAAATCCATACTGATGATTTCCCATTTCCAATCTGGTACACTGTGAGGTTGTAACAATCCTGTCGGGTGTTGGTGCTCCACCCTAACCTTCTGACATTCAAAATCCTTTTTCATTCCCTTCCAAAAATATAAAGGTTTGACATCGACCAACATTTTGTTTACCCTTGGATGACTTGAGTATGGTGCTGTGTGAACCTTCTTCCATACCAACTCCCTTAATTCTGTTGAATTTGGAACATACATCCTACCTTTATATCTCAAAATTCCATCTGTTTCAATCTGAAAATCCTCATATTTAGGCTCTTGTGAGTTTGCTTGTAGAGCTTCATGGACTTGCAGGTAGAATTCATCTTCATTCAATTTTTGTAATACTTGAGTTCTAAAATTTGTATTGACTAACACCATGGAAATTATATGTTTTTGTCGGCTCAGAGCATCGACTACTTTGTTTTCCTTGCCCTTGATATAACTGACCTCAAAATCATGGTCTGAAATTAACTCCATCCACCTCCTTTGGCGAGCATTTAAATTAGGCTGGGTGAATATATACTGTAAACCTTGATGATCTGATTTGAGTTCAAAAGACTTCCCTAAAAAGTAATGTCGCCACATTTGCAGGGCATGCACAATAGCTGCTAACTCCAGATCGTGAGGTGAATAGTTCTGCTCATACTGCTTCAACTTTTGAGATTCATAAGCCACTACCTTCCCATTTTGCATTAATACTCCGCCCAAAGCTTCACCAGACGCGTCCATTATAACTACAAAATGACCATTAGGGTATGGTACTACCAAAATTGGTGAAGTAGTTAATTTCTCCTTCAATGTATTAAATGCTTCTTGACATTTCTCTGTCCATTCGAATCTTTTTCCTTTTCTTTGAAGGGAGGTAATAGGGTGGGTGCTCCTAGAGAAATTTCTTACAAACCTTCAGTAATACCCAACCAAACCCATGAAACTTCTAACCTCATGCACATTTTTCGGTACTGGCCATTCCACTATAGCTTTTATCTTTGTTGGATCCACTGCTATTCCTCTAGCTGATATTATATGTGTAACACCCAACTAATCTACGGTTAAGAAGAGTTAACTGGTAACTACCTTCAGCTGAATTGAAACTAATTGTTTTCAAGGGATCAAGAGTTTTCCAATGTTTCTAACTGATTTTTCAAAAACAGTTTCAAATTATCATGAAATAAATAACTACCATTCTAGGGTTTACATACAACGGTTATCTAGATTTTCTACATCTAACTTGCAGAATTCAACTAAGCAGTATAATTTAACAATAACTAACAAGTAACGATAATTTCAGCTAAAAGGACATTGCTCAAAATTCAAGATGAATATTATTTCAACAAATAGTAAACATTCAGATCTTTGTACCTGGAAATAGAGCAAGAAGAAAGATTTTGCATTTAACACCATCTTCATTGGCAATACTGTTCAGAAAGGAAAAGAAATCATCATCAGGGGCTTTACCGCCCAACCAAGACCTGCTGGTCTCCCGAGTTTCTTCAACTGAAGAACCCGCCCTTCACGAGGTCAATTAACAAGGATCAATTGTTATCAGTTCTCTGAGCCTGATGTCCACGAACCTATACCACTGATCGATCCTCCCTCTATAGGTACCTCCTATCAGAAGAATCATCCTGATCAGGGTATATCTGGCCATGGAAGCTGACATTGCCAAACGGGCATCTACCTTGGCCAAGGATTTTCTATTAATTATTTGTGGCATCACTGTGCCGTCAGCACGCATCCTTGCTCATTAAGTTTACACTAGGTATGTTTCAGGTTTCTATATTCAAGAACATCAATATTCGAGTTCAAGTTCTTACTGTTGTTATTAATCTCATTGGTTCAAATAAAGAATTTATCTATTATCCTTCAGGAAGAGATAATGTTCAAATCTGATAGATATACCTTACTAGTCTTCGAGACAGTCCAGGATTAGGGTCTTATGTTTGTAATAAAATTTATTCCAGAATTATATATATAAAAATAATATAAGGTCTCAGCTAGACTCTGCTCTGGTGAACCGTTCAGATCATCAAAAATTAAAGATCAGAAAGCACGCAGGAGCCAGTTACCACTTCATGGGATTGACGAATGTTTTACCAGACTTAAGACGCAGGGAGCTCCCTTGGCCATCGCTATTGGATGAAGATAGTGCGAGGGTAACAAAATTGCAAAGAGAAAACGCTGTTTCAAGTTCTTACTACTGAACTAAGATCCTGGCTAAGGAAAGAATAGACGGCATTCTTAATCATGACAAGGGTTACGGGTCAGACTTGGACTGACAACAAAATATGCAACCAAAGAGTTCAAAGCCGAGTCAAGATTGAGGAAATGATCAATTTAATCTAAAAAGAAGATCAATGCGAATTATTCTCATATTCGACTATTATGAAGAAGAAATTATTTGAACAAAGAATACCACGCATGTGAAATGGAAGAAGAATTTGGTTATCTACATGCCTGATAAAGTTATCTGATGCTGCCACTGGCCCCGTATCCTGCCTTACTCGCTTTCCGGAAGCGAATCGCGAGTCACCGGAGATTACTTCGGAGAAACAGAGGAAGAGAAAGGCGTTTGATGATTTCCTTCGCTTCAGACAGATTTTCCCCACCCGAATTCCAGCGGAAGAACAAACAGAACACAGGAAAATAACCGAACCCTAATCTTGGCGGAAGATTTGGTATCTCTTTCTTTTTCTTCAGAAAAACGAAGACCAAAGGAAAAAGACGAATGTTCAGATGGAATGCCTTTTCCCAGAGGAGATCGATGGTTAAATGGATGCCCTTTCGCATTCTCCATCGTGCCTTCTTGAATGCAGACGTTATCATGCAAACCGATGCCCTGGAGATGCGTTTCAGGTTTCCATACATCGGCTCTCTCTCTCTTTTCCCCGCGCCCAATACTACTCATGCGTTTTTCTTCTATTTGGCCGCTTACAATATTTCGCCTTAATTAGATTCGGGCTTTACTTTATTTTTAAGTTTTTTTTAAAAGTTGTCTTCATAATATTTATAATTCCTTATAAAGTGAAAATATCAAAAGTTTTCTTTTTAAGGTTTATTATTTATTATTTATTTTACCAAGGCCAAGATCCTTTTGTGACCTCGTTTGCTTCCCAGAGTTTGATAACAATCGGATCCTTGTCAACCGTGTCCTCTCCCTGATGACGGTCCCTTTTCTTTTCTTGCATTGATGGTCCTGCAATCACTTGACACCAAAAGCCAGAGTTAGACTATTCTTAACATATTGCTTCTCATTGATATACGTAACAACATCATCTATAGTTGTATTTACGCAATTAAATAATCATCCATCATTTCATTCATTTGCCAAGAGATAAAATAAACTAGAACAATTATTAAATCCTTTAATTCATATTCATAAGAAGGATAATGTTTCAATAACGGAAATAACGACCATGTCATCAATACCATAACTTATTAAGTTCTAGGGGGGGGTTGTGACATACTCCTCCCCTTATGAATCATCGTCCTCGATGATTACTTATTTAGATAATCAAGTTCTAAAATCAAAATTTCATATGGTTGACAATAAATAAGGAAAATTCCGAAGGACTTCATCATAGTCCTCCCAGGTGGCATTCTCTTCTGAGTACTGGTCCCACTGGACCTTACATTGAACCACCTCTCGATTACGTAAGTGCAACTTACGCGTCTCGAGCACTCGAATTGGTTCTAAAGTAATCACCCCTGGATCCTGCACCTGCAAAGATTTCCAGTCAATCATATGTTCAAAATTTGCAAAATATTTCTTAAGGTAAGATACATGAAACACATTGTGCAATCGGGCGAGAGCTGGTGGTAGAGCAATTCTGTAAGCAACAGGATTGATAACTTCCAGTACTTCAAAAGGTCCCACATATCTTGGGGCTAGCTTGGAAGTCTTTCCAAATTTAATAGAGCTTTTATGAGGTTTGACACGCAAAAGAACTTTGTCTCCCACAACGAATTGTCTAGGAATTCTCTTTGCATCAGCATAACTCTTTAGGCGATCATTAGCTTCTTTCAACCTTTGCCTAATTAGCTTGACCTGTTCTTCCATTTCTTGGAGCATCTCTGGTCCTAAAATGACCCTGTCTTCTAATCTATTCCAACTGATAGGGGTCCTGCATTTTCTGCCATATAGAGCTTCAAATGGTGCCATTTTGATAGCTGACTGATATGAATTATTGTAGGCAAATTCTACCAAGGGTAAATATTCCTCCCACTTATGTTGCTGATCCATACAATACATTCTCAGTAGGTCTTCTAAGATCTGATTAACCCTTTTGGTTTGGCCATCCGTTTCAGGATGATAAGCTGTGCTGATATTTAGTTGTGTCCCTAATGCAGAAAATAATGTCTGCCAAAATCTAGATGTTATCCTTGCATCTCTGTCAGAAATGATTTTCTCGGGTACACCGTGTAGACGAAATATTTCTTGCACAAATTTCCGCGCAACTATAGAAGCTCCATCGGTCAAATTTCCTGGTATGAAATGTGCCACTTTGGTGAGTCGGTCTACCACCACTAGGATAGTGTTATGTCTATTTCTTGTCATTGGCAACCCTTGCACAAAATCCATACTGATAATTTGCCACTTCCAATCTGGTATGCTATGGGGTTGTAATAACCCTGCTGGATGTTGATGTTCAGCTTTAACCCTCTGACATTCGAAGCATCCTGCGACAAACCTAGCTGCATCCTTCTTCATTCCCTTCCAAAAATATAGAGGTTTCACATCTGCCAACATTTTGGTTATTCCGGGATGGCCTGAGTACGGTGCGGTGTGAATTTCTCTCCAAATGGTTTTCCTTAATTCTGATGAGTCTGGAATGTACATCCTGCCTTTAAATCTCAAAAGTCCATCTTCTTCTATCTGGAATCCCTCATAATTAGGGTCCTGAGAGTTTGCCAGGAGGGCTTCTCGTATTTGATTATAGTAGGTATCCTCTTTTAGTTTTTGCAGAACTTGCATTTTGAAGTCGGTGTGGATAGTTGCCATAGCAGATATGTGTCTTCGCCGACTTAGGGCATCAGCTACTTTGTTCTCCTTGCCCTTTATATAGCTAATCTCGAAGTCATAGTCGGATATCAATTCCATCCATCTTCTTTGTCGTGCATTTAGGTTGGGCTGAGTAAATAGGTATTTCAACCCTTGATGATCCGACTTAAGCTCAAAGGTCTTTCCCAGTAAATAATGTCGCCACATTTGTAGAGCATGTACTATCGCTGCTAGCTCGAGGTCATGCGGTGCGTAATTCTGTTCATACTGTTTCAGCTTTCTAGATTCATAGGCCACCACCTTTCCTTCCTGCATTAATACTCCTCCCAGTCCATCTCCAGACGCATCTGTTATTACTACAAAATGCCCATTCGGATCTGGTACGATTAAGATTGGTGCAGTCGTCAATCTTTCCTTCAAGGTGTCAAATGCTTCCTGGCACTTCGCTGTCCATTCGAACCTTTTTCCTTTTCTTTGGAGAGACGTGATGGGATGGGCGATTCTAGAAAAATCTTTGACATATCTCCGATAATATCCTGCCAATCCCATAAAGCTTCTGACCTCATGAACATTTTTAGGTTCTGGCCAACTCTCAATTGCTTCTATTTTTGCTGGGTCTACTGCGATTCCCTTAGCAGAGATTATATGCCCTAGGTACTGCACTTCTTTCTGGAAGAAGGTACATTTCGATAGTTTCCCATAAAGTTTATTCTCTCTTAGCCGCTGAAGAACTATTTGAAGGTGCCGAAGATGCTCTTCCTCATTTTTAGAATAGATGAGTATATCATCAAGAAAAACCAATACAAATTTATCTAGACAATCTCGGAATATGCTGTTCATCAGATTCATAAATGCAGCCGGAGCATTGGTAAGTCCAAAAGGCAGTACTGTAAACTCGTAATGTCCATATCTGGTTCGGAAAGCCGTTTTATGAACATCTTCCTCTTTTAGCCTGAGTTGATGGTACCCTGATCTTAGGTCTATCTTGGAGAACACTGCTGCCCCTTTCATCTGATCAAATAGGTCGTCTATACGAGGTAGAGGGTACTTATTTCGGATGGTAAGCTTGTTCAGCATCCTATAATCTATACACAGGCGAAGAGTTCCATCCTTTTTCTTCACAAATATGACTGGAGCACCCCAAGGTGAAACACTGGGTCGTATTAAACCTTTATCCAACAATTCCTGTAATTGAGTTTTTAGCTCCATCAACTCCACAGTAGTCATCCGATAGGGTGCCTTAGAGACTGGTTCGGCTCCCGGAACCAAGTCGATGGTGAAGTCAAACACTCTTCTAGGTGGTAACCCAGGCAGCTCTTCAGGAAACACGTCTTGGTATTCCCGAAGGTAGGGATACTTATCAGCAAAAGTTTCTTCTTTGAAATCAATTTCCATTTCCCTTTTCTGACTCTGGGCTTGCATTATCATATCATCATGGTATGTACTTTCTTTATATTCCCTAACTTCTTCCATTTTGACCGCAAATATTTGGCATCCTTTCCTCTTGTTTCTTTTGAGTTGCATGGCTGATATTTGTCGCGTCTTGACTTCTCGTTGTACCCCATGTATTTTTGCAGAATTTCCCAAATCATCCATACATTCTACAATTTTGGTATAACAGTCTACCTTTGCCCTGTGCTCCCTTAGCCAATTCATCCCAATGATTATATCATAGGATCCTAGAGGCGCTACATACAGGTTAACCTCTGTAGTGAAGCCTGGAAGTTCCACCCTAGCTTCAAACAGACACTGCTCTACCCGGGCTCTCGTCTGATTAGCGTATTCTACTACCCAAGAGTTAGCCATGTACCCAGTTCTTTTTGGAAATTTATACAATATCTTGGGTGATATAAAACTTTCTGTGGCTCCTGTATCAATTAAGATGGTTACGGGGTTTCCATATAGCATACCTGGAGTCTCTATAGGGGTAGCTTGATACTCAGCTTGACGATTGTCAACTGCGGCATGAATCCGTTGTTGAAAGGCCGTTTGTTGAGGTGGTAAGGGCTTTCGCTGTTGCTGTCCTTGCGGGTTCTTGAGTGGACACTGGTTGGCGTAATGCTCGCCTCCACAATTAAAACATCCTCCTGGTGGTCCTTTCTTTTCGGATCCCTTATTGACAGTGTTTTCATCCTTCTTGCCATTATTATTGAAATTGTTCCTTTTGTCTCTTTTGGTTTCAAATCTGTTATGGTTATGACCCTTCTTTTTGAAATTTTGATGTGATGGTTCCCACTTGCCTTTGTTGCGCTTCTTGTCCCGAAAAGAATCATCTTTCTTTAGCCTCTGTTCTTGTCTAACTGCCTTTTCATAGGCCTCATCCATTGTTCGTGGGGCCAGAACATCTACTTGACCTCCTATCCGATTATTCAATCCCATTATAAACTTCCGAACTCGAAAGTTTTCATCTTGCTGATACAGGGGAACATACTTCAACAGACGAGTGAACTTCTCCCAATATTCATTAACTGATAGGACTCCTTGCCTCAAATTCTCAAAGTCTAGCAACTTTTGGTCATAATATGTCTGCGGAAGCCATCTTTGACGAAATAATCGTACAAAATGCTCCCACGACACCTCGGCTGCTGCCATATCCATTTCCGCCCTTTTGTTTTCCCACCAGGTGGCAGCCTCTCCTGCCAACTGATAGGCTGCCCAGGCTGCTTTTGAATTATCCGAATAATCTCTCAACTCAAAGTATTTTTCCATCTCTGTCAACCACGCCTCTGCGGAATCACCCGTTACAGAGCCCTCAAACTTAGGGGGTTTGATTTTCTTCATATCCTGGGCTAATTCATCAGCCAATTTATTTTTCTTGTTTTCAAGTGTCAAGTTTTTCGAAGTTTCCCCTTGCTGTTCGCTTTGGTTTTCCGTTCTCTCATCACTTGCCACGTGATGCCCTTCCACTTTTCTTTCCAAGTTAGCTAACCGATTCTGGGTTGCATTCATCAAGGCTAATAATTGGTCCAGTTTAGCCATGGGGTTATCATTTTGGTCCTCTCTTATTCCATTTCCGGGATTTTCCATTATGATGATATCCTGAAGATACATTAATGACTCTAATTAGTCTTATTGTTTATTTATTTTAGACTTGATTATTTGCACAGCTCATCTAGTTTTTCCAGACATTAAGACACATTTGCATTTTTAAAAGTAATTTTACAAAATTCGGTTGATGCAAGCAAAAAAAAAATTTTTTTTTTTTATTTATTGCTTAAATATGGATCATCACGTCCTGTGCTTGATCCTTACAAAATTTTTTTTTTCCTCTATCACATCTTGTGATTTACTTATACAAAATTCTCTATCGCATCCTATGATAATTCTTTTATTTTAAAATAGTACAAAATTTCCATCATTCCGATGGTAGATTCCTTATAAGGATTACAAAATGTTTAGTATTCCCATACTAGTCTCAGTTCCATGATTAAGGTTCAGTTTCACTAGCTCGGTTGGACTTCTCTTGATCATGAAGTCCGATGTGCGGAAGAGGTCTGTAACCCGAGGTTGGAGTTGTCTCAAGTTGGGTTTTCAGTTGAGCATACTTCTCGGTGTTGGTTTTGATCATTTCAACCAATATTTTGACTTTCAGTTTTTCTTTTCTTAAGGCCGTCCATTTCTTCCTCTCCTTTCGGAGTCTTGTTAGGGCTTCAGCCATCGTCTCAGTATCCGATGGGAGAGAACAGTCTGAATAGTCGTAAGATAATCTGATCTTCCACATACGGATAGATATCGGGTCACGGACCTTCTTCCGAGGTGTTTGTCGTATCAACACCATCCTGGAACAACATCAACAATTGTTTTAGTTCCCTAAATCTGCATGCTGAGCCCGAGGTTCAGTGGCGAACCCGGTTGCTCTGATACCACGTGTAACACCCAACTAATCTACGGTTAAGAAGAGTTAACTGGTAACTACCTTCAGCTGAATTGAAACTAATTGTTTTCAAGGGATCAAGAGTTTTCCAATGTTTCTAACTGATTTTTCAAAAACAGTTTCAAATTATCATGAAATAAATAACTACCATTCTAGGGTTTACATACAACGGTTATCTAGATTTTCTACATCTAACTTGCAGAATTCAACTAAGCAGTATAATTTAACAATAACTAACAAGTAACGATAATTTCAGCTAAAAGGACATTGCTCAAAATTCAAGATGAATATTATTTCAACAAATAGTAAACATTCAGATCTTTGTACCTGGAATAGAGCGAGAAGAAAGATTTTGCATTTAACACCATCTTCATTGGCAATACTGTTCAGAAAGGAAAAGAAATCATCATCAGGGGCTTTACCGCCCAACCAAGACCTGCTGGTCTCCCGAGTTTCTTCAACTAAAGAACCCGCCCTTCACGAGGTCAATTAACAAGGATCAATTGTTATCAGTTCTCTGAGCCTGATGTCCACGAACCTATACCACTGATCGATCCTCCCTCTATAGGTACCTCCTATCAGAAGAATCATCCTGATCAGGGTATATCTGGCCATGGAAGCTGACATTGCCAAACGGGCATCTACCTTGGCCAAGGATTTTCTATTAATTATTTGTGGCATCACTGTGCCGTCAGCACGCATCCTTGCTCATTAAGTTTACACTAGGTATGTTTCAGGTTTCTATATTCAAGAACATCAATATTCGAGTTCAAGTTCTTACTGTTGTTATTAATCTCATTGGTTCAAATAAAGAATTTATCTATTATCCTTCAGGAAGAGATAATGTTCAAATCTGATAGATATACCTTACTAGTCTTCGAGACAGTTCAGGATTAGGGTCTTATGTTTGTAATAAAATTTATTCCAGAATTATATATATAAAAATAATATAAGGTCTCAGCTAGACTCTGCTCTGGTGAACCGTTCAGATCATCAAAAATTAAAGATCAGAAAGCACGCAGGAGCCAGTTACCACTTCATGGGATTGACGAATGTTTTACCAGACTTAAGACAGGGAGCTCCCTTGGCCATCGCTATTGGATGAAGATAGTGCGAGGGTAACAAAATTGCAAAGAGAAAACGCTGTTTCAAGTTCTTACTACTGAACTAAGATCCTGGCTAAGGAAAGAATAGACGGCATTCTTAATCATGACAAGGGTTACGGGTCAGACTTGGTCTGACAACAAAATATGCAACCAAAGAGTTCAAAGCCGAGTCAAGATTGAGGAAATTATCAATTTAATCTAAAAAGAAGATCAATGCGAATTATTCTCATATTCGACTATTATGAAGAAGAAATTATTTGAACAAAGAATACCACGCATGTGAAATGGAAGAAGAATTTGGTTATCTACATGCCTGATAAAGTTATCTGATGCTGCCACTGGCCCCGTATCCTGCCTTACTCGCTTTCCGGAAGCGAATCGCGAGTCACTGGAGATTACTTCGGAGAAACAGAGGAAGAGAAAGGCGTTTGATGATTTCCTTCGCTTCAGACAGATTTTCCCCACCCGAATTCCAGCGGAAGAACAAACAGAACACAGGAAAATAACCGAACCCTAATCTTGGCGGAAGATTTGGTATCTCTTTCTTTTTCTTCAGAAAAACGAAGACCAAAGGAAAAAGACGAATGTTCAGATGGAATGCCTTTTCCCAGAGGAGATCGATGGTTAAATGGATGCCCTTTCGCATTCTCCATCGTGCCTTCTTGAATGCAGACGTTATCATGCAAACCGATGCCCTGGAGATGCGTTTCAGGTTTCCATACATCGGCTCTCTCTCTCTTTTCCCCGCGCCCAATACTACTCATGCGTTTTTCTTCTATTTGGCCGCTTACAATATTTCGCCTTAATTAGATTCGGGCTTTACTTTATTTTTAAGTTTTTTTTTAAAAGTTGTCTTCATAATATTTATAATTCCTTATAAAGTGAAAATATCAAAAGTTTTCTTTTTAAGGTTTATTATTTATTATTTATTTTACCAAGGCCAAGATCCTTTTGTGACCTCGTTTGCTTCCCAGAGTTTGATAACAATCGGATCCTTGTCAACCGTGTCCTCTCCCTGATGACGGTCCCTTTTCTTTTCTTGCGTTGATGGTCCTGCAATCACTTGACACCAAAAGCCAGAGTTAGACTATTCTTAACATATTGCTTCTCATTGATATACGTAACATCATCTATAGTTGTATTTACGCAATTAAATAATCATCCATCATTTCATTCATTTGCCAAGAGATAAAATAAACTAGAACAATTATTAAATCCTTTAATTCATATTCATAAGAAGGATAATGTTTCAATAACGGAAATAACGACCATGTCATCAATACCATAACTTATTAAGTTCTAGGGGGGGGTTGTGACAATATGCCCCAAGTATTGTACCTCTTTCTGGAAGAAGGTGCACTTTGATAATTTTCCATAAAGTTTATGTTCTCTCAATCGTTGAAGAACCACCCATGGATGTTGAAGATGCTCATCCTCATTTTTGGAATAAATAAGAATGTCATCAAGGAAAACCAACACAAATTTGTCCAAACAATCATTGAAAATGTTGTTCATTAGATTCATAAACGCAACTGGGGCATTGGTGAGACGAAATGGCAAAATTGCGAATTCATAATGACCGTACCTAGTTTTGAAAGTTGTTTTATAAATGTCGTCTTCTTTCAATCTTAACTGATGATATCCCGACCTTAAATCTATTTTGGAGAACATTGCTGCCCCTTTCATTTGATAAAAAAGATCGTCTATTCTGGGCAAGGGGTACTTATTTCTGATGGCGAGTTATTAAACATACAGTACTCTATGCATAGGCGAAGTGTTCCATCCTTCTTGACAAATATTACCGGTGCTCCCCATGGTGATATGCTAGGTCAAATCAATCCCTTATCTGGTAATTCCTGCAATTGTGTCTTTAGTTCCATTAGTTCCATGGTGGTCACACGATACGGTGCCTTAGAAACAAGTTCGGCCCCTAGAACTAAATCTATAGAGAAATCAAACACTCTTCTAGGTGGTAAACCAGGTAGCTCCTCCCGAAACACATCCTGGTATTCCCAAAGGTAAGGATATTTTACAGCCAAGGTTTCTTCCTTATAGTCAGATTCCATTTCCTCTTCCTTGCTCTGTGTATGCATTACCATATCATCATGAAATAGGCTTTCCTTGTATTCCCTAACTTCTTCCATTTTAACTACAAATATTTGACATCCTTTCCTTTTATTTCTTTTTAACTGCATGGCCAAAATTTTCTTTACCTTAACCTCTCGCTGAATTCCTTGAATGAACACAATGTTTTCTAAGTCATCCACACACTCCACTGTCTTTGCAAAACAATCAACCTTGGCCCTATGCTCTCTTAACCAATTCATTCCAATGATCACATCATAGGAACCCAGAGGTGCTACGTAAAGATTAATTTTTGTGGTGAAGCTTGGAAGTTCTACCCTATCTTCAAATAGACATTGCTCTACCCGAGCTCTAGTCTAATTAGCATATTCAACCGTCCATGATTTGGCCATGAACCTGGTTCTTTTAGGAAATCTACCAAGCAATTTAGGGGATATGAAACATTTAGTGGCTTTGGTGTCTATTAAAATGGTTATCGGGTTCCCATATAGCACACGTGTAGTTTCAATGGGTGTGACTTGATATTCCGCTTGCTTGTTATCTACTGTAGTATGGATCCTTTGCTGGAAAGCTGTCTGCTGAGGTGGTAGAGGCTTACATTGTTGTTGTCCATTATGATTCCTTGTAGGGCATTGGTTAGTGTAATGCTCTCCTCCACATGTAAAACATCCCCCTAGTGGTCCTTTCTTTTATGAACCTTTGCTTGAATTAACTTCATCCTTCCTAGTACTATTGTTTCCCTTCTTATCCTTCTTGAAGTCATATTTATTGTTCCTGTAGCCCTTCCTTTTGAAATTTTGAGACGATTGGTTCCATTTGACTTTGTTGCAATTTTTATCCCTACAGGAATCATCCTTTTTCAACCTTTTCTCTTGTCAAACAGCTTTTTCATATGCTTCATCCATAGTTCGTGGCACCAAAACATCTATTGGCCCCCCGATATGATTGTTCAACCCCAAAATGAACTTCCGAACACGAAAGTTTTTATCCTGCTGGTACTGCGGAACATATTTTAACAAACGGGTATACCTTTCCCAATACTAATTAACATTTAATGATCCTTGCCTGAGATTTTCAAAGTCCAACAGCTTTTGATCGTAAAATAGCTATGGTAGCCATCTTTGATGAAAAATTCTCACAAATTGTTCCCAGGTTACTTCTGCTATCACAAGACCCATTTCTGCCCTTTTATTTTCCCACCAAGTAGTGGCTTCTCTTGCCAATTGATCGGCTGCCCAAGCTGCCTTGGAATTATTAGAGTAATCCCTTAGCTCAAAGTGCTTTTCCATTTCGGTCAACCATGCCTCAGCAGCATCTCTTGAAGCGGAGCCCTCAAACTTAGGGGGTTTGATCTTTTTCATATCTTTAGAGAGTTCATTGGCTAATTGACTTCTTTTGTTTCCCAACCTCAAAGTTTCATGTCGATCACTCTGAGTTTCTAACCTTTCATCTCTCATATCGGACTACCCTTCTACTTTCCTTTCTAGGTTGACTAGTTGGGCCTAAGTTTCATTCATAAGATTCAATAATTGATCTAACTTTTCCATAGGATTGATGTTATCCTGATCCCCTCTAAAACTATTTTCGGAATTATCCATTCGAATGAAGTTTTTTGGATGTATTTGGTAATTCTAATTAGTTATTTGTTTTAGTTTATTTCCATAGTTTGTTCAACATAAGTTAAAAAAGTTTCCATTACAGATAAATAACCAAAATTTTCCGACTTTTATTACTCAAGTCAAATGTTACATGATTACAAGCAAAATTGTTTACAAAATTGCTATCACTTCCTGTGACATGTTTAGTACAAATTTGTTTACAAAATTACCATCACTTCATGTGATAGATTCTAATACAAAATTGTTTACAAAATTGCTATCACTTTCTGTGATAGATTCTAATACAAAATTGTTTACAAAATTGCTATCACTTCCTGTGATAGATTCTAATACAAAAATGATTAGGAATCACTATCACTGCTTGTGATAGGTTCCTCCTGATCATTATACTCAGAAAATATAATAATTCTTTATCTAGGTGTTGGGGTACAAACTTCCTTAGATGTTTTGGGTTCGATCTTATTAATCAAAAGGTTCTTAGAACTGGTTTTGTTTCTTTCCCTAGTTTCAGCAAGAATATATGACTTAATAGTTTCTTTCCTAGAGGTAGTCCAAATTCTTCTTTCTTTTTGAAGTCTCTTCAAAGCTTCAACCATTGTTTCCGAATCCGAGTTTTCGCATCCTCATCCTAGAAAATACCGATGGTTGATTTCAGTTTTCTATGTTTGCTTGGTGAGCCCTGAGTTTCAGTGTCGAACCTAGTAGCTCTGATACCATATGTGACATGCTAGCTATCTACAGTTGAAGAATGGTAACTAACTTCCGGATTCAGCTCAAGTGTAAACTAACTAATTTTACTAGCGAGAGTTTCATCACATAAACAAACAGGAAAATAAATAATCTAAGCATTAACTACTTTTAACCTTCAATGACTAACTTTTAGTTTTCAAATGTAGCTGAAACGAATCAATTAACAGATTATATAACTGAAAGCTACAGTTGGTTATGAACTAACTATTCCATGATTTCATAAATGAATTGTGCATATATTGACAGTAGTGAAAAAAAAAAACAATAAAGGATAATGATATTTTGAAGAAAGAGAGAGAGAGAAATAGTACAGTCTGAAGGCTTCCTACTGGAAAGCTTGAATCAAGTCTCAGTCTTTGAGGGAAAGAAAAATATCATCAAGTGCTTTTCTGCCTGTTGTGACCTTTTCACACATCGCCCCATTCAAAATGGGGACCCCCTAATTTTTGCTCCATTCTGGTCTTTTGGGCGTTGGTTTTCGTCTCTCACTCTCTCTGTCTCTTTTCTACTGTCCGCCTTTCGAGGAATGTCCCTGTTCGTGAGCTTAAACGTGAAATTTTGGCCAAATCTGAAAATTAGGGTCTGTATTTCTCTGGTCAATCTGAGGTTGAACGAGGTGAATAAATTGAAAATTGAGACTAACATTGATGTCAGTGTGCTTCCAGCAAGCTCTCAGCTAAGTTTCATCAAATTATGGCAACTTACTATTTTTAGTAAGTGTCAAATTCAGGGTGTTCTTTCAGCATTTTCGAAGTTTCAACAGTCACGCTACATTTAGAACACATCAAGCTGCTCGTCTGCAAATTTTGAGCCAGAACAGACAACTTGCTATTTTTAGCATTTCAACTTCCGAAGCAAATTTTAGGGTTTAGATGCAAAGTTTTCCGATGCATGTCTGGAGATTCCTTTTGGGTTTTCTGAAACCTTCGCAATGGTATAACATGCAAAATGATATGATCACTTTTAGTATTCAGCCTTCCGAGGCTATTTTTAGGGTTTGCATGTCAGGGTTTTCAGTGCATGTCAACATATTCTTTATGGGTTTTTCAAGGGCTTCGCAGTGGTGTAACATGCAAAGCAAAATGATTAGTATTCAGTGACTTACTATTTTTAGCAATTCCACTCCGACAGCTGCCCAGCGCATCAGAATCACAAACAGGGCGAAGTGCAACAAAAACGAGGTCAAACGGAGGTCATTTGATATACATGCAAGTCAAATTAGGGTTTCCAGCTTCGGGACCCAAAATGAGGGGTAAAATGTCAGAATTTTCGAAAACCGGTGTATCCCACTGCAATCAGCATCTTTCAAGCTATCCACCGGTAAAATTTGAAGGCAATCAGAGCACTTACTATTTATAGTAAGGCATTCTAGAAACTAGCTAAAAATAGTTAATCGGCAGCAGGCGCCAGTGTGAACAGGAAGGTCACCTGATGAGGAGCACGTCATTCAAATTTCAAGTCAAACGGAGTTGTGGAGGTCTCAGAAACAAGCAGTTACTATAAATAGTAAACCACCTTCAGAAACGTACTATTTTTAGCAGGCCAGCTCAGGGTGGCAGTGTGAACAGGCTGACAAGGTCATGAGGATCCTATGCTCAAAATTTCAAATTGATCTAAGCTTCAGAGATGCAAGAATCAAGGGACTTACTATATATAGTAAGGTATGGAGAAGCTGGCAGAAGGAAAGAAAAAACGCCTAAGTCTAAACAATATCCACCTCCTACCTCCAAATGCGCCCTCAAAGAGAAATGAAGTTTGATGGAGATAAATTATCTAAGTTTGAGTTTCATCCTATAGGACCTTGAAAATGTGCCCATCCTCAGTTGGAAGTCAAGAAAAATTCTAAGGCATGAGTCTCGTCCTGCCCCACATATCAAATGCGCCCTCCTCACAAGCAAGATGATTGAAATTTTTTCTAAGTATTGGAATATCCTGCAAGTACCTCCAAATGCACCCACTACAAACATGAGATGGAAAAATATTCTAAGTAAAAGTTTCATCCTCCTGCCACCCCTAAATGCGCCCTCTTCAACAAGTCAAGGTGTTAGAAATTCTAAGTGTTGAGGTCTTATCCTCCTTATACATCAAAATGCACCCATGCTAAACAAGGAGTCCAAGGTGGTCAAAGGCATTGAAGACTTTTATCCACTTCACTATGCTAAATGCGCCCATACTCAAGCTAGTCAAAGGAGGTCAAAGATGTTGAGAGTGTTTATCCTTTACCCCATGTGAAATGCACCCAACTTAGCCTAGAAAAGACAAATTTTAAAATCCTCTTGAACAAGTGAAATGCGCCAAGCTTAGAAGGAAGTCAAAATATGACTAAGGCGTTGAAATAAATATATCCTCCATGATGTGCTATATGCGCCCAAAGCTCATGCTAGGGGTAGAATTCAATGAGGAGATATGCTAGGCGTTGAAAGTATAAGTGAGTTAAAAAATATATATATATTTTCTCACCACAGGAAAAATGATTGAAGGTGAATGAAAAATCTCCTAAGGAAAAATTCAAAATGTGCCTATGATAGTATTTTAATTTAAAAAAATTTCTAAGGCACAAAATTTCATCTCTAGGAAAATTATGCCCAAGTCTGATGGAGGTGTAAATTTGTTTTTCAGAGGCATGAATGAAATTACTAGTGGAGAGGTCGGAGGATGCCAGCTTCGCAAGGTTGATCAAAATTTTCAAGTCAGAGCAAGAAAGTACACCCAAGGATGAAGAAATAGATTAAATTTGGTGAAAAATGTTTTTCTAAGGTTCAAAATCAAAAAATTAAATGTACCCCTTCGATGTAGACCCATGAATTCGATGTTTTCTAAAGGGAATTTTCTTCTGGGTATTGAAGATCTTAGACAAGGAATGGATTTTAGTGGCTTCTGCACTTCGCTAAGGCTTTCAAGATGGAGAATTTGATTGGCACTTGAAATAATGATTTTTTTTAAGGAAAATTTAAATTTTTCTAAGGCAAAATGGATAAAATGTGTTTTCAAGGTAAAATGCTCCAGACGATGAATTTGAAAGGGATTTCCTAGATGATTTTGATCAAATTCTCCGTGAGACGAATTTTCCAGAGTCAGGGATGAATAAAAAATTTAAATGACAAAGCTTTAGCTAGTGAATTAAATTTCTTAAAGAGTGAATTTGAAGTGGATATTTTCAAAAGTGAATTAAAAATGCTAACTATGCCAGTCAAGATAAATCTTTGAAATTCTAGAAGGTCAAGATTCTAGACGTCAGGTGACAAGTGTTGAAATTGCCAGAGGAAGGAAATTCAAATTCCTGCTGTGAGGTAGTGGAGACTTAATGAATTGGCTAAAATTGGCCTCCTTCTAGAATTCGATTTGGTTATAAGAATTGAGAGTTTATTCATTCTTCTTCACCAGTTGAAGAAGTTCGATTTTAGCTTTGAGATTGAATTTGTAGTGCAAGTGAGTGATTGAGTTGAGTTGTTGAAGAAATTCGATTTGGAAGAGAGGATTGCTAAAGCTGAAGTTTGAAAAGTCTAAGTTTGTGGCTGAGTATTGAAGAAGTACGACTTGAAGTAGAAGAAGGTTGCTAAAGTGCAAAATTTGCTAAGTCTTTTGAAGTGCTGAAGTGAAGTTGGACGATTTTCTCAAGTGTGAAGTTGTTGCAGCCAACTTAGAAAATTCGCTAAAGAGGAGAAGTTGCTAAAGCTTGCCTGTTGAAAAACTTTCTAAGTGATTGAAAGTTCGAAGTTGTCAAAGGAGAAGTTGAGGTTTGCAGATGAAATAGAATATTGCAACTTCTCAAATTCTTGAAGTCAACTGGCAGCCCTCTACATTGTTATTTTATTATTTTTCTAAGTTAATTGTTGATGGCTGTTTATTATTTTGCAGGATGGCTGAAGTAAGAGCAACTGGCAGAGATAGCAATGGTGCATCCAGGCAGGCTGTTATCAAGAAGCTGAGCAAGCCTTTCCTGCCGGAGTCTAAGTTCACTTCGAAGTTGGGCAAGCTGGCTGATACAAACTTGGGTTCGTTCAACATGGAGGCTTTCAAAAATCAGATAATGGGAGTTGGCAGTCACCGTCCTTCAATCACTTCGCACAATATAGTTCGAAGTGGATTGTATGCAGTTGTTGGTTTTCCACCAGCTATTTAGTGCTCGGAGCTGATGATGGAGTGTGCTAATTACTATGAGGTTGATCAAAGGTCAATTATCTCACCAGATGGCCAAGTATTCGCCAACCTCACTCTTGCAGCTATCGGCAAGGCTTTTGGAATCCCAACGCATAAGAGGATGATTTACAAAACAAGGGAGCGAGCTGAACGAATCTATGCTTCTACATTCGAGAGATGTGCAAAAGTGATCAACACTCGCTAGATGAACAAGCCCAATCCCTCTCGCACAAAGTTGCCGAAACAAATTATATTAGATGATTTGAAGCAGGAGTATTGCGACTTGATCATGATGCTGAGTAGAGTTGAAGGCTGCCCTCAAGCATTTATTTTTGAGCCATGGATGTTTTATTACATCAACCTCGTGCTGGAAGGAAAGGAGCACATCAACTGGGCTATCTATAAAAGGGGGAGTCCCCCTCATTTGTATCTCATTAGAATTAGAAGAATAGATTAGAGGAGACAGTAGAGAGTAGACATTTTGTTAGAGTAGAGAGATAGTTTGATAGCTTAGCATAGTTTGGAGGAGAAGGAAAGTTTTCCTTTGAAAACTTTTGTAAGAGATTGTTGTGTAAAACTTTCATAATAAAAGATCTTTTCATTGATGGTGAAATTCGTCTTTGTTATGGATAGCTAGCAAGGTTTCATCATCCCTTCCACTTCAAGTGGCGTAAAGTAGCTTAAAGTAGCGCAATTTTCATTTCATGCAAGTAGATTTTAGTTGTGGATTTGAGGTATTGATCGAGGCAACTTCGTTTTCATCCATACCACTAGCCGCTTGCTGACGGCAAGTTTGCCTTGTGTGGTCAACTGGAGCATTTTATGAGCCTAACTTTAGTTATAATTTACATCTTGGTATGCGTCGTCTTGACGGTATCTTGATGTTGGATTGTAACTTGAAAATTTCTTGCTATCCCCTTGAAGATTGCACCAACTTTGTGTAAGCTGTCCAACATGAGGTGGAGCAAAGTTTGGTTGAAGTCTGCCGAAATTGATTCCACGTCCCGTCCTTAGATAGAATTTAGATTCTCTTATCCCTATGCTCATTTACATTCTGCACATCTCTGGTTCGTTTTAGGAAAACTTATACTCCAACGCTAAATCATTCGCACAAAATCCCTTTCCAATCATTAACCGGTCGTCAACTGCAGACCTTAAGAACAATTGTGTAAGTCCCCTCGTGAAAAAAATAGCATATCACAACGAACCAACTGAGGGTATTCCAAAGCATTTCAGAACCTTGGAGTTGAACGTGTGATCTTTCTTGCAATCTTAGCGCACAGAATACTTTGATCAAGAGAGAATGGAGTAGCCTTCGGATTACTTTGTTCTGCTGATTGGTGCGGTCACAAAAATCACATCAACACTGCCCAACCAAAGACTTACTAGTCTCCCGTGTTTCTTCAACTGAAGAAACCCGACGCTTCACGAGGTGCAGTCTATGAAGGAATCTCAATTACCATCTTGCCATCTGAGTCTGGTGTCAAGAATCTATACTACCCTGGTCGATCTTT
The DNA here is from genome assembly GCA_007258455.2 of Sequoia sempervirens. Lineage (NCBI taxonomy): Eukaryota > Viridiplantae > Streptophyta > Pinopsida > Cupressales > Cupressaceae > Sequoia > Sequoia sempervirens. The sequence continues at coordinate 18,257 of VDFB02002457.1, read as the reverse complement.
CTCTATAGGTACCTCTAACTAGAATGACCGTCCTGACCAGGGGTATATCTGATTCTCGATGGCTGACTGTTGCTTATTCTAAGCATCATAACCTTGGCCAAGGATTTAGTATTTATGAGCACGTTTCTCATGCCATCAACTCTCTCACCCTTACCTGGCAATATTTTACTTGACTCATGAGTTTATGTTATCAGTGGCTCAACTCATAATTCGTTCCTTTACATTCTAGAATGATATGCTCATATCTTATTCTTTATAGGAGGAAATGATAGTCTTGTCGATTTTGAAAAGAGCTCTACAGTTCTAAATAAATTCCAACTAATTATCACGGAAAAAGAGATTTAAGAACTGACCCCGATTTGAGAACTAAGGATAGAGTGAGGTTCTTACTACAAGTAAAACAGTGATGGAAGGAAACTCAAAACATCTCAATTTCAAGATCAGGTGACCATGACTGGATCGAAAGGATTGGGAAGAAATAATTCAACTAGATGAAGCAATGGGGTTTTGTAAGGGATTCGATATCATAAATCATTAGGCAGGACGTGATTCCAATGAATGCACTGACATTACACATCAATTCCCTAAATGAAATAATAGACTATTCATTATGCATGATTTAAAAAATTTAAAGACACTTAATAAACGTGCCTGGAAATGCAGAACTGAAATGCGATAGCCCTCCTGGTGAATCTTTGCAGTGAAACAGATGATGACACAGATGTATCGAGATTTTCTCAATCTGGAAGAGTTTTATGGTAGCGGGGTTACACAAGAGTAAAGAATGTTTCTCCTCTCCCTTGAGAAAAGAGTGTCAAGTAAGAGAAATGGCGCTCGGCCATGGATACGCCTGACAGAAGCAAAAACCAAGGAATGTCGATGGAAGAGATAAAGAGAGAGGGAGCAGTATGAAGAATGACACCTTATATCACAAGGCAAGCCAAGGCCAAATTAAAACATTTGCATGCATCCTTCTTGGACGTTTCTGCAAGTTACGGTGGAAAAAGGTGGCGAGGAGTTACCGCCATTCCAACTCAATAGAAAAGAGTTACTCCCCCCCTGACATTCTCATCCCACAATTGTGACTTAAAGGTTCACAATATTATTGACAATAATATTTAAATCAATTCCTTTCCGAAGGTGCGCCTTAAGAGCTAAATACGTGACCTTCAAAAGGAGAATGATGATACTCTTATTAAGTTGACTTGTTTCGCTCTTACACAAAAGTTGAAGTCAATTACTTGTTTTTCAAATTATTTAATTAAGTGCGATAATAACACAAGGTTACGACTACCACGTTAGCAACCTTGCACCAAACTCGTGACTTGATGGTAATTTGGTTCTTTTATAGACTACAGCCTCTCCTTGATGATATTTCCCTTTCCTTCGAGATGTTGGCACTCCTGCATCCTGTTGTACCCAAAACCAAAATTTTTGCTTCACTAAGGCATTTTGCTTAATTGAGTCTTAATCTTGTTAAAGTGATGTCAGAAGGTCGTTTTTGGGGTTTTTAAATATGGAGTTGGTGTCAGTGTCATGTCAGTCTGTTACCGAAGAGATTTAAGAAAAATGAAAATTTGAACGGAAATCATCAAAATTTTCTATCTCTGGAGAGGGGAGCACATTTTCAAATAGCCTATCTTTAGGGGCTCAGATCCTGTTTTTAGGGTTTGTCACCTCCAGCAGACATTTGTCCGGCATCACGTCAGCTTCGCAGTGAGCTATCAAGCCTGCCAAACGGACCTGTTTTGTTCGAGTTACGGAAGATACGGTGCAAATCAAGGCGAAAGCGAGAATTTGCTAACACTGGAGAAAAGCGCAGCTTTTCAGAAGGGCGCCCATCTTTTTGAGGTGCTAGACGTAGGTTTTTGGCTGAATGCCACCCAAGATGTTTATCTCACATTGGTTCGAACTTCGCGACGCATCCGTCAGTGGGTGAATCTGAGTTGCTGAAGTGCCTGAACCTGAGGTCAAACGTGGGGTCAAATCTTAGTCGGAATATTTTAGAAGGAAAAAGCAAAAGAGCAACTTTTGGGAAAGGCGCCTAAGCTTTTCAGGCCTTTAATGCTTTCTTTCTGATGATTTTAGATATTCAATGTGACCGTGTTACTTTCAGCTTTCCGTTGCCTGTTTCCATCAGTTTGGAAGATGTCTCAGCAGCTTGCAGTCGAGGTTTTTGTATTATTTTTGTCGTTTCCAGAAATGGCTAAGTCTGGAATGAAAAGAGCAACTTTTGAAAGGAGCGCTCTTGTTTTTCACTCCTCAGACAATGTTTTCTTGGGAAATGTGCCTTTGCAGCTGTCGTGCAGAATGAAGTCAGCTCCGCAGCGAACCTGAGATCTAGTCCTGAAAGTTGATAAAATAGAAGTTATGAAGGATTTTGTTCTTCCCTTCGTACGAAATGCAGAAGTCAAAATTTGACCAATTCTGAGAAAAAGCGCAGCTTTTCAAAAAGGCGCTTGGATTTTTGAGCCTTCAGATGCCAGTTTTATGACGTATAGTCTCAAGATATCTTTTGATTAGTTTTTACTTAACTCTGCGATGCACCTGTCAGCTAGTCAATCGTAGAAGCAATGCAACCCAGCACCGGCGATGAACGTAGAGGGTCCCAGGTTTTATTAAATTTTCATGAAATTTGGCTAAGTCCTGAATTCGTCGAGAGTTCAAAGCTGAGTTTTCGAAGAGAGTTGAATGGACTTTAACCGGAGTTCTCGACGTAGCTTAGATCAACGCATTTCGGTTGTCATCTTCTTCGGCCAGATATTGGCATGTGGAGCGATCTCTTCACTTTTTGTATGTCGAAGTTAACTAGTTTGTAATGTTCAGTTAACTATCTTGCATGTTGAGTTAACTTGGATTGCATGTCCACTTAACTCTAAGATTATCGCGAATGTCAACTAGAGTTTACATGCATGGTGAATTTGGTCAAAATTGTGAAGTTTTAGTGAAGATGGCGCTTCATTGTGTGTTAACTGGAGTTCTAAAAGGGTCGCCATATTTTGATGAAGCATAAATTTGTGAAGATGGCGAATTTGAGTGTTAACTGAACTTATCAAAAGGGTCGCCATGTTTAGATATTTTATTGATGAAGCATAATTTGTGAAGCCACGCACTTTACAAGGAATGACAACTGAAGTTCCAAAAGGGTTGTTATTTTTAGAATTGAAGCATAAGTGTGAAGTTGGCGAATTCATTCACTTCTTGAATGTCAACTGAAGTCTTGAAAGGGTTGCTATTTTTAGATTTAAAGCATGAAGATGGCGAATTCAACAAGGAATGTTAACTGAAGTCTAACTCGCATGAGGCTTTAAATAAGTTTGCAACTGAAGATTGAAAGGGAAACCCTAAAGCATGGTGCTTTATTTAGCTTGTTCGAGTTTCAGTTAACTGTAATGAGGTCCAATTAGAAGCCAAGCGCCATTTTCAAGCATTCCTTGCTTTATGCGAATTTTCAAAGATGAAATTCTATATATTTCAAGAATGGCGTCCATTATTTCATCATCTTTTGCTCTGAAGCTTATATTCTTTTTGAGCCTAACAAAGCTGGCAAGTATTCAAAAATGGACTACCGCTCTTTCAGAACGAATCTCGTGATTGTTCGTGAGGAAGGCGCATTCTAGACTTTATTTTCACCTTTGCATGCAGTTTTATCAAGTTCAAAGAAGAGATTTTGCTGATTTTCAAGCGCATTACAAGAAAACTTTCATCTTCCGCCTTATTTCTACCACCTTGTGGGTATTTTCTCAGATGTCAAAGAAATTCATCTGTAACTGATCATCCGTCTTCGCGATATTTCTAAAGATTTTGCAGCTAAAACCCATGTCTGAAATTTTTCGAAAATTGCCCCGCTAAAATTTCATTCAAGTCGCTTTTTCCAGAATTTCTTTGCATGTGGCCAAAAATCACATCTTTTTGAAAAATCTCATCATCCGGGTTTTGTTCAACTCCAGAATATAAACCCATGTTCCAGATTTTCTCAAGAAAATTGCCCGAAGCTCTAAAACCATATAAAGATTAATCGCTTTGGGGAAAAAATCGCAAAACCAGTTCGTGGATTTTTGAAAGAAAAAAAATCGGAAAAAATGGGAAAAAAAATCGATTTGAGCAATGGATGTCGCCAAAATCAGAGTAGCCGCCTTTCAGACGCCGTGGCCGCCGGGTCACTACACCTGGCAGTTGTGGTTGAAAGAAGCCGCGCGATAGACTTTTAATAGATTTTGGCGTGTTTTTAGGGTTTTTCCCCCCCGAGATGGGACGAGCAATTTTCACGGGGTTTTCTGACGATAAAATCATGATTAAAACGCGATTAAAACACCCCTAAAAACGTTGAAAATCGTTGACCAACAGTCAACGATTTTTTCAATTAATCGGGGGGAAAAAAACGCCGGAGGTGCCGATTAATTGAAAATCGCGATTAATCGGGTTTTTTTGCAGATTTATGCTTCATTGCTAAAAACCCCTGCAATTCTCGACTGAAGAATCTTTGCATGTCAAGCTAAACGACGTGTTTTCACAATTCTGACGTTATGGGTTGTCTTAGAATCGTTTTCCGGACAAAACCCATGTCTCAGAATTTTTGGTAAAAATTATCCTCCGACAGGGTATTTTTAGCCTCACCAGGGGCCATTTTAGCTTTCCGAGAAAGTTGTCAGAAGATAGCCGTGTTCATAGTCAACGGGCAAGTTTTTCAAAAGGCGATTCAACTAGACTGAATTCAAGACCAAGTCGGTCTTAATTTAGGTTTTCATCAGAGCAGCTGACAATGAAGCGTTAGGCTGCAAAAGAAACATAGATCACTTCATTTACGGAGCCGCCAAAGTCACTCAGATCTTGTGCAATTTTCTTCGTGAAAATGGTACCTACGCTAATCTCGAGGTTGTATAGACTGAGTTTCAGAAGCATGTTTATGATATCTTGATGGAGGTTCTGATCACATTTTCAGTAATTTCAGCGAGTTTCAAGAAGGCGACTGAAAATGTTAAAGAATGTATGCACACAATTACAGAAAGTGGCAGAGAAATGAAGAAACAGACTGTTGTTTTGAGCAGCGTCAAAGTGCCAGATGACAGAGTAATTGATGAGTTCTTGGTCGAAGTGTTAGACCGAGATGACATGGAGTGATTTGCCAGTTGGAACCTGCAGTTAGTTTCAAAGGTTGAGTCATGAGCAACAGTTAACTCAACTTTCAGTCTTGAGTTCACTTGCTGATTTCACACATGCTTATCTCTTCCTTGGAATTATCTACACAGGAGTTAGGGTTAGGGTTTCCAGTTAACTGAAGGTAGTGTCCAGTTAACTTTGCTTTAAATAAGGACGCATGCTTGCACATTGTCCATTTAGGTTAAAATGCACGGTTAACCATGCAGCCTCCAGCTAACTCCGGTATAGCTTTACATTTCATTAGGGTTTAATAATTAATCTTGTGTTTACCTATAGGATCAGTAGAGTTAACACAAGGTGATTTTAGGTTCTCAGCAACTTTGATGATGTATATAACAAGAGCTTTGCTCATTTGTAAATAACTTTTGCTTGAGAGAAATATATGCTGCGCCTACCTTGCCCTCAATATTGCTCTTTTTGTATTGGTTCATGTGTCTTCGCTATTGCAATTAATTGTTATGCCACATAGGGTTTCATGCAATTGTAATGGTGGATTCTTTATGTCTTGTGAATCTTTTATCATTTCAATCAAGTGTTATGCCACATCGGGTTTCGTGAGATTGTGATGATAAAATCGTTTTGTGAAGTCTTTACTACTTTCAATCAAGTGTTATGCCACATAGGGTTCCATAAGATTGGCGTGGTAAATTCCTCCCATAGTTAGATCTGTTTGAACATATTTACCATTGAGGTCAATTGTTATGCCACATAGGGTTTCAAGAGATTGAGATGATAAAGCTGTTTTGTGTATCTTTACCATTGTGATCAATCGTTATGCCACATAGGGTTTCGAGAACTTGTAATGATAAAGGTTGTTTTGTGAAGTTTTTACTATTTTGATCAAGTGTTATGCCACACAGGGTTTCATAAGATCATCTTGGTGAATTCTTAAATCTGTTTTGTGCCCAATAAGCTTGTTTAGATTGAGATGATAGTTGCGCCACCTTGCCTTCAAGTAGAGAGTCTAAACTCATTTATCGTCCGATAGTCATCCCTGCTCCATTTCCTCATGCTCTGTTTTCTTGAGGAAACTGGATAGATTTAAAGTAGATAGCTTAGTTGTAGTTATCCGATCTCGAAAACCAGAAAATCCTTAGCTGCAACGTTCTTGGTTTTCTAACCTTGTGCCTCTTCCAACCGAGAACAAAAAGATAGGACTTAGATTACTTTTCTTTTCCATGCATTCCAGCACAACGAGGGAGCTTCCCCTCCTAATTTGAAGAGCACTCATTGCGTAGTGTACATAGCTGTCCGTACAAACCTGCACTCCAGAGGTGTTAGATTTTACGCCAACACATCCACTTGGTAAAGAAATAGGGTTAGACCATTCTTTGTATCCTTAAAAAAATAACACATCAACATACTCACATATATATATTTATATAAATAAATCATTCATAATTGCAGTTATACTAAATAAATTAAGAATTGTTTTCCCAATTTTCAGATTCTCATGAAAGGTAGTTGATTACAACTAACATAACGACCTTATTATTATTGCCATAATCTTGTTCAAAACAAAAGGGATGTAACATCACGTGTCGGATGGTACGAATATTGGCAGGTTTTAATTAATAAAAAATCTTGTTTTACTGTTGACTATTGTTATGGATTGCACTAGGGTTTTTAACCCTTGGTTGCATGGCTTAATAGCCTGCAGCCAATGCTTGTAATGTGGGAGCTTGTGTCTCAGGTGGCACGACTTAGCTTGTTTCCCTTAGACCGCTCAGCCCAACGGCGCCGCCACCATTGGGTGGCAGATTTTTTGAAACCAAATCCTTAGCCTATGGTCATATGGAGTGATCGAGTGCCAAACCCTAGGGGCCATTTTTTGCCTCTCTTATGTCCAAATAGGGGTTTTTATACAAATTGTCATAACTTGCAATCCAAGAGGTGAAATTTTGAAAACAAAATATTGCAAGAAGTTGGCTCTGTGAATTTCCCAGTGGTAAAGGTTATTTTTCAGAATTTTGTTGTTTGGTGATAGTAGTTGCTGATTGAAATCAGATCTTTTTTTTGGCTCCTGAGCTCATAAACTTTTGCCACTATCTCTGATTTTTGTGATTTTTGTGCCCTTGGCAAGGTCTTGAGGAGCTCTACCAACCACTCATGCACTTTTTCCTGTTTTTGTTCCAAGTATATTGTTGTTTTAGTTCTTTCCTAGTGTGTATCCTGGAGGATTACTTGGACATTTTGGTAGTTGGGAGGGTGTTGTTTTGATCATTATACTTCATTTCAGTCACATTTCATGTATTGATCTTTTATTTTATCAGTTGAGAAGTGTATCATTGTTGTAATCATGGGTTATGCAACTCATCCTTGTTGGAAATTGTTGTCATTGATGTCAAAGGTATTTGAAGACCAAGAGGGTTTGTTAAGGGATTCGCTAATGGCAGATTGGGGTTGCAAGAAAATAAAATAAAATTATATTGGTTCTAAGGGCTGGCCCTTAGACTCTTGGCACTTTCATTAATAAATAAAAAATTGCAAATTTTTTTTTTTGAAGAGGTTGACCCCCTTAAGTGGTGTGCCCCATTTTTGGGGAATTAAATTTATAAATAAAATAATAAATAATTTTATAGGGGTTGACCCCTATTGGAGCGCCTGTTGATGTGTTTTTTGTGACTGCACCAACACAGAATAAAGTTGCCAACAACTACCCTATCCTCTCTTGAACAAAGTCTCCTGCATGCTAAGATTGCAAGAAAGATCATGCATTTAACTCCAAGGTTCCTTCATGCAATGGATAGTCTCAATTGGCTTGATGTGATTTGCTAGTATTTCAAGGGGACTTACAGAATTGTTCAACGGCGGAGAAAGGAATTTGAATGCTTGAAAGGTTTTATCTATAAAGCTCTTGTTTCCTAAACTAACCAGAAGGTACTGAATTTAAATGGGTGTAGGATTTAGAAAGCACTTCCTAACGAAATGATAAAACTTGAAAGAACAACCTCGGATTCTAAAGCACTTCCTGAATAAGAAATGGACTAACATTGTGTCGGACCATGGCGAAAACAACACAATACCCCACTCACAAATGGGATCCCACTTTTATTGAAAGCGGACTAAACTAGGAAAGCAAGACAACTAATCTAAACAAAAACAAAAACTTTAAGCTAATAGCAGTCAAAAGACTGAAGTATATACAACTCCTAGTATGATTTCTTAGGATGTGCAATAATAGCAAAGTAGTAGTCATAGTGCGAAGTTTTGCAAACTTATCTTTAAACTCAGAAAAATATTCTTTCAGAGGACAAATCTGAAACTCAAGCAAAACTTCGGGAAAGATTAGTAACTGGGGCAACTCATCTGGACCATGATTGATCCATAAACAAGTTGTCTTTCCTAAATCTCCATAATCAAAATGATATTCTTTGTCACCAATAGTAGGGAAAGATACAACTTGGTGGTCTTCATTCACCGGCATGAATTCTTGCTTGTCGTCCACTGCTTCATCAGGAGGTCGAAGTTGATAATGAACCATACCACTTGCATCTAAAACGTGGAGATGATCGAAACTGGGTGGAGTAGGGTAGGAAATAGATTCAAGAGGGCATTTGAAAATTTGGATCATTTCATGTGTTGGCTCCTTTTGAATCCCTAACAACGGATCGAGCCCCAACCTGAATTGTTCTTCATTTTCTCTCTCTTTAATAGGCAATGTTTCAATTGTTTCAATTTCATCAAGCAATTCTTCCATGACTGTGAATAATGGATCAAGTGCTGACGCGAAATGTATTTCATATTCTGCTTCCATCTTGGTAGCCCATTGATCATTAAACACATCATCTTGCCTTAAGCTGATTTGTTGGTATTTCAAGGGGACTTACAAAATTGTTCAACGACGGAGAAAGGAATTCGAATGCTCAAAAGGTTTTATCTATAAAGCTCTTGTTTCCTAAACTAACCAGAAGGTACTAAATTTAAATGGGTGCAGGGTTTAGAAAGCCTAGATTCTATCCTACGTGCGGGATATGGAGCTCAACTTCAGCAAACTTCAATCAGACTTCGCTTTGCCTCGCGTCGGACAGCTTCCGCGGAGTCGATGCAATCTTCAAGGGAGGTGACTAAAGATATTCAAACCATCACTTGACATGAAGATACCATCACAACGATGCATACCATCATTCAAACTATGATTGAAGTTAGGTCCACAATGTTTCCAGTTGACCACACAAGGTGAACACACCATCAGTGAGCCCGCTAGTGGTATGGATTAAACGAAGCTGCCTTGATTAAACACCACAATCCACAACTAACTACTACTTGCATGAAATTTATTTTACTTTAAGCTACTACTCGAATTAGAAGGACGAAGAAACCTTGCTAGCTACTCACAACAAAAGACGAGATCATCATCAATGAAAAATCTTTTTATTGAGAGTGTTCACAACAATTTCTTACAAAGTTTTCAAAGGAAAAACTTTCCTTCTTCAAACTATCCTACTAATCTATGCTACACTATCAGTCTCTCTGCTATTCTATGATCCTAATCTAATCTAATCTAATTGAGATACAAATGAGGGGGGATGCCCCTTTTATAGCTAGCCAAGTCCAATGGACGGCTCAGATTACAATCAGAATGAAGGGCTCAAATTGAGCTACATAAACCCTAACCCTAAAAACCGCCACCAAGAAGAGTGGGATAATAAATGAGCAACAAAAGAAGAGCATCAAAACACTTATAAAAAAAAATCACTTTACTTACCTGATCTCTATGTTCTAATCTCCAAGGCCTGATTGATCTCTGGATCTGATAGAGTTCATCACTTTTCTCTAGCAAACTTTGCTTTCTTCATGCTCTTTTATCATAAGCGTACTTTGACCATGTATCCTCCTTGATGCTCATTTTTGATGCCTTAGAAACTTTCATCCGTCCTAAGGGTGCGTCTTGAATGGTATTGTTTGATTTCTCTCTGCCTTAGAAAATTTCCCAACCAACATGATATCCCCTTTTTGCCATAGCCAAATTTCCAACTCATCTGCCTTAGAAATAATTTATTTCCTCTAGAAAATTTCATCAACCAGGCGTCTAGTGAAAATCTCCACTTTAAAATGTCTAGTGAGGCATGGAAAACTTCAAAATCATCTCCTCATTGAAGATACTCAATACCTAGAAGAAAATTCCCTTCAGAAAATGCAAAATTCATGTCTATCAATACGAAGGGGTACATTTTTTTTATACCTTAGAAAAAAATATTTCATCGCCAAAGTTTATTCTTACTTTTCCTTGTGCTAGGCGTACTTGAAGATGTCATTTTTCCTGATAGTCAAACTTCTTTGTAGGCGTTTTTCAGCCTATCTCTTCCTCGGGTGCAAATGAAGGGGTCTCATGCCATTTTCTATGCCTTGGAATGTTTCTAACTTGGGCGCATTTTGATGGGTGTACTTCCATTTTTTTATGCCTTAGAAATTGTTTGCATATCTTGGGGACGCATTTAGGTAGGTTGCCTGCCATTTGCAAACTCTTAGAAAATCTCACATGCCTCCTGCATTTGATAAAACCATCTTCCATTTTCAAGACTTGAGAATTTTCTTGCCACCTATTCATCATGGGCACATTTGGGAGTGTCCACTTCCATTTTTCCTTAGAAACCTTTCCAAACTCCATGCTTTCCTTGGGCGCATATAGGGGGTCCTTCCAATTTCAAAACACTTAGAAATATTTCAACTTGTCTTCTTCCTTGGTGGGCGCATTTACTAGGTGATGAGGGAATTTCTCAATTTTTTGTCTTTTCTCTGCCTACTTTGGGCGCATTTGGAGGGTGTAGCTTCCATTTCAAACACTTGGAGATATTTTCAAGCCACCATCTCTCTTCACAACCTTGGGTGCATTTGGCCTCCATGCAATTTCATACTTAGAAAAATTTCATGCCTCCAGCGAACTTGAAGTTGGGCGCATTTGGGGTAGTCTACATGAATTTTTTGACACTTAAAACATTTTCCACACCACTGCCTTGATGAGGGTGCATTTAGGTAGTGGTGGAGGAACTTTCCCACACTTAGGCATTTTTCCAACCTCCAACATGAGCAAGGGCGCATTTGACTGGGTCTACAGGAATTTTCCCATACTTAGCATGTTTTCAACTTACCCAACTCTACCTTGGGCGCATATTAGGGGTGGAGGAGGAATTAACAACTTAGAAATTTTTCTAAAGCCATCTCCAACATGGGCGCATTTGAGGGGTCATGGAGGAATTTCAAGACTTAGAAACTTTTTTTTCTTAACCTTCACCTCTATTCCAACATGGGCACATTTTGGGGTGTGTACAGGAAAATTTCATGCCTTGAACAAATTTTCTCCACCCACCTTCTACCTTGGGCGCATTTTGGGGGTGGAGGAGGATTTTTCCCTACCTTAGAAAACTTTTCCATGCCAGCCTCTCAACTTAGGTGCATTTAGGGGGCTGAGCAGGAAATTTCACATACTTAGAAACTTTTTCCTTCATGCCTCTTGGAGTTGGGCGCATTTGAAGTAGGCAATAGGAATTTCTCACTTGAAAACTTTTCCATCCTTCAGCCAGCCTCATCTTGGGCGCATTTCACAGGGGGTGAAGGAATTTTCTCAGACTTAGACATTTTTTTAGCTTGCTCGCTCTTGTTTACTATATTTAGTAAGTCCTCTGATTTTCACATCTCTGTATCGTGGATTGATTTGAAATTTTCACCATAGGATCCTCATGATCTAATTGATTTGTTCACATTGCCATCTTGTGTCGACCTGCTATTTATAGCCTGTTTTTGGAGGTGATTTACTATTTATAGTAACTGCTTGATTTCAGGACTTCCACAACTCCGTTTAACTTGAAATCTTACTGACGTGATCCTTATGGGTTAATTGGCCTGTTCACACTGGTGCCTCACGTTGACTTGCTATTTATAGGCTGTTTGAGAAGTGACTTACTATTTATAGTAAGTGCTCGGATTGCCTTCAAATTTTACCAGTGGAATCCTTGAAAGATACTAATCACCGTGGGATACACCGGTTTTCGAAGATTCTGGCATTTGACCCCTCATTTTAGGCCCCGAAGCTCGAAACCCTAATCTAACTTGCATGTTGATCAAATGATCTCCGTTTGACCCCATTTATGTTGCATTTTGCTCTATTCGTGACGTTGAAGTGCTGGGCAGCTATCGGAGTGGTCCTGCTAAAAATAGAAGTGTCTGAAAAAGTGACCAACTGGCTCCTGGATGAATTTGCATGTCACACAGTCAGAGAGATCTCACAAAACCCATAAAAACCCAGCAAACTAGACTGCATGCAAGCACTGGCTAAAAATAGTAAGTTCCTAAAAAGTGATCAACTCTGCCTGCATGTTACCTTGCTGCGTAGCTCTTGGAACACCCATGATGAATATGTTGACATGCACTGAGAAATCCTGCGTGCAAACCCTAAAATTTGCTCTTGAAGACAGCTCTGCAAAAAGGTCCTAATCCTGGTTTGCATGTTACATCACTGTGAAGCTCCTGAAAAACCCACAAAGAATATCCAGACATGCGTTGAAGATTCCAACATGCAAACCCTAAAAATTAGCCTTCGAAGTGAAGATTGCTGAAAGTTATCATCTCATCTTGCATGTTATATCATTGCGTAGGTCTCAGAAAACCTAGAAATATTCTCCAGACATACACTGAAAAACTTCGCATGCAAACCCTAAAAATAGCCTCTGAAGCATGAGTTATCGAAAATCAATATCTTGGCTTGCATGTTATATCATCGCGAAGGTCTTGAAAAACCTAGAAAGATTCTCCAGACATGCATTGAAAACTCCAACATGCAAACCCTAAAATCTGCGTCCGAAGTCCAGACTGCTAAAAATAGCAAGTTGTCCGCTTCAGCTCAAATTTTGCAAGCAAATTGCTTGAAGTGTTCTAAACGTGATGTAACAATCAAAATTCAGTTAGCCAACTCAAATTGACCTCAAACTGACATGAAGAGTGGAAACCACAATTCTACAGACTCAGCAAAAATTTTAAATTTAAGCTCAAAGACGGGCACATCCTCGGAAAGACCGACAAAACAAGAGAGAGCAAATAGGAAAACCACCCAAAATCAAGCCAAAAGACCCAAACGAAGCAAAAATTAGGGGGGTCCCCATTTGCAATGGGGCAATGTGTGAAAAGGTCACAACAACGCCCAAGATGAAGGTGAAAGGGTGCATATTAAACAAGGAGTTGCATCCATTAATAAAGTATGTGTTGCTTCATGAAGTCTCCTCCCTTGGTGAAGATATTTAAAGAGATTGTCAAGTCCGTTTGAAAGAAAGCAATTCATTGAATATCATTCATATGAGGAGCAGTCTTAATAGGTATATAAGTGCAGAATTTTGAAGACATATGAGCAGAATTATGAGACATATGAGAAGATTTATTGGAGTTTTATGACAAAAGTTATGAAGGATTTTTAGGAGATTCTAAAGGAAAACTTTGATGAAGTAGTGAGCAGATTTATGAAGGTGAATTAGAGTAGATCTAAGAAGAAGTTTCAAATAAATTATTATATGCTCATTTGGAGGTTGGGCCTCCTAACCAAGTAGATTGGGAGGTTGGTGCATCTCATTAGAAGAGATTGGTGTCTCTTGTTGAATTGGTGCTTAGTTGTGGGGATTGGTATCTTCAATGGGTTGGTGCCTACAAAAGAAGATTTGTAAAAGTAGGTTGGTTCCTACAAGAAGATTTCTATAAGAAATATTTTGTCATGGTTTTCTTCCGCAAGGGTTTCCACATAAGTCGTGTGTTTGTCTTGTGTTCCTAATTTGCTAGATCTTGCATGTTTATCATTATTGTGGATGATTAAGTTTTGAAGTATTATTGTTGCGGTTGATTAATTTTTGAAAGGTAAAAGATTGTTGTTATATTGATCCCCCCGCCCCTTCCCAAATCTCAGTATAATTGAGTGCTCTTCAATCCTTTTGTAATCATTCTAAGTAAAATTATGAGTCTTGGCAAAAAGGCATCCTAACACATTGCTGGGGCTCAATCTTTTGCCTCATCTTTATGGACTCATACCTGAGCTAGAGACAACATGGAAGAAATTAGTTTGGGGTAATAAGAATGATCATATCATAGAATTGATTGGTTCTAGTTTCAATGAAAGCATCTTCAGAGAGACCTACAATCAAATTTCAGGAATCTCATGCCCACGCATAGTTTGGACCAAGATTTGGGAGATTTTTGGAAATCCACATAATCCTCCATTCCTAGATGATCTTGCATCAAATTGCCTCATTCCACTGGATGATGTTGAAAATTAACCCTCTAATGATGACACCTTAGAGGAGTTTGAATATGATGTAGAACTTGAGTGTCTTGACGATCCAGAGACTTCTCCTGCAGCTCCTACTTCTCCAATTGAGATCACACATTCATCTTTTGTTGGTGATTCATTGCAACAGGTATATAATTGTCTTCCTGATTGGGATTCCTATTTATCAAACATTGCATCTTTGTTTGTGGAGTCTCACATTTGAGATTTGGAGGACCAATTTGAGGGTTTATCTCTCCTATTTGATGATAGTCATGGAACAACTGTTGTCACTTCATTTTTTTCTTTGAAGTTAGTTCAATATCACTTTCCACTTGTTCCTAGTTTGTCACCTTCTATTGTGATTGGGCATGTACCTGATTGGATTGTGGCATCATCATCATCTACCAAGAACTTGGCAACCCATGAGCAGATCTCAGAGACAATCTTCATACATATGGATTCTTCTTCCTACCAATTCCTATTCGGAATGGGAAGCATTCCTACATTTGTACTTGGTCTATCTTCTTCCCAAGGGGAGAAACATTGTTAGTAGGCAATGGATCATGTTTTTTCTTCAAGCATTCATCATTTTTGCAAGAGATTACACATTATGGAGGGGATATCTTCTCTCTTTTTCCCTTTTATGGGGGTCATTAATTGTATATTTATGATTGATGTAGTCCTTGGGGGGTATCTTTGAGTCCTCTATACATCATCTTTCTTTGTATTTTTTCTCTCTTTTGGAGAGGAGTTTTGTCCCACTGGTTTTTCTCCTTTTCTTCATTTGTAGAGATTGCATTGTAAATGGGTACCTAAAATGGCCTAATAGTCGGGACATATAATAATCTTCTCCCTAAGTTGCATTTAAGGGGGGCTATTGGTGTGAATAAGGTCTTGTGCCTAGCTAATTCCTAGTAGGGGGACTTATTTACATGTTTACTTAGGTCCTAGGTGACCTAGAAGTCTTAGTTGTCTAGTTAGTTGTCTCATTTAACATAGGATTAAGACACACGTCACAATCTTGTCTAATTCTATCTCTCACCTTGCCTTTATAAGCAAGGCCTCTCATGTTAATTTCATATTCAAACTTGTAATCTTGCATCTATAATCAAGCAAGCTATTCTTTCCATTTTCTCTCTTGTGGAAGATATTTTGGTCTTATAGCTGTTCCTAGGGTGTTGGGAGTTCATCATTAACTCCTACACTATTTACAAGCTTCTTCCAAAATGCCTCAAATTTGGAAATATATTTACAAGAACCTATAGGATTCCAAACTTTTCACTTTGATATCGATTGATGTAGTCATGGGTGGAGGATCCAATGAAGGATTATCAAACCATGTAGCCTAATGAACAATAACATAGTGTAATTCAAAGAAACAACCATTTGATCCTTATTGATTCATAGTCATAAATATATTACAATTTGCTGCAAGGGCTTACAACATGAGGTCGTAGCCTTCAAGGACATACATGGGCACAACTATTTGTGAACTATAGAATTCTCAAATGATATTACAATACAATGGCTCTCCACAATCAAACTCAACTAACTACTTTTAGATGATCATAAACGATGCTTAAATAGTGAGCCTTAGCCTTGGGAATATTCTCTATTAGCCGCAAGGAGTTGCAAAGCTCGATGCCAAGTGTAATGTGTAGAAATAATCTTTTGGAATGAATGTGCTGATGATGGATCAATGATCTTTGATGTAGTGCATATCATAAGCTTTTCTAGGTCCAATGACTTTGAAAACACATTCCTTTGTTGCCACATGCTTCAAAAAGATGCTGCGAACTTTGAACAGTGAAACTAGATGTTAGTTTGTTATGCTCAATAGTAAGTGTGGAATTGAAATATGTTTTCATGGTGATTAGAACCTTTTGGGAATTGGATGAGATGTTATCTCTTAGTAAATCATTTTTTCCCAACAATAAGCGGAATGTGCAATTGCAGTGGATTGCAGTAGGATGTATAGTGCCTAGATGATGATTGCAATATTATTGGAAACCTACAAACAAAACAAACAAAGTGAAAGAAAATATTTTTGGGTTATGCAAGATTTCTCTTACACCTAGGATTCCCGTGTATCATAATGTTTTTGATAGAATTCCAAAATTGAGTATCATTGGGGAAAAAATTAAAGTCATTCCAAAAGTATTTTTGACACATTTCCACTTTTGAAATCTTTCCATGGTTGGCAACAACCTTCAGCCTAGAGTTTTATGCAACTCAAGCTAATAGAGAGCATATCAATAGCAAGTCAAAATCAATGTGGGTTTATATAGAGTTGGTCAATTCTTAAATGCCTCGGTTCATGCTAAAACACATCAGTCCATTTGTTAAAGAGTCCACTAAATCTATTTTATAAATTTTCATACTCATTCTATGACCTTAGACCATTCCTTTACATATCTATGGCTTTCAATTTAGATTCATTCTCTCTAGTTTATGCTTTCTCTCCATACCAGCTATATGCAAATCTTGTTGGTTCATACTATTCTCTTTTTTGTCAATCTTCTTATCGAAGAAGTGATATTTGTGCATCTCAAATTTGACCAAGTAGTTTATGCATTACATTCTAGGTATCTTTGTTTCCACTCTCCATTTCCACCCATTTCTTTCTTTGCAATTCTAATTGGCTTCCTGTTGTGACCCTTTCACACATCACCCCATTCAAAATGGGAACCCCCTAATTTTTGCTCCATCTTGGTCTTTTGGCTTTGGTCTTGTGTCTGTCTCTCTCTGTTCTGTCTTCCTTTTCTGATGATGTACCCATCTTTTGACCTAGATCGAAATTTTGGTTAAGTCTGGAGAGCGTCTTGACAGATTAGGGTTTTTCATCCTTCAAGCTACTTTGAGGTCAAATTGAGTTGGCTAATTGAAATCTAAGTTTAGCATCACTATCAGAAGGCTTCCAGCAGATCCCCACTGAAATTTCACTAAATTTTGGCAACTTTCTATTTTTAGTAAGTACCAATTTTGGGCCGATTTTATAGGGTTTTTCAGATTCTAATTGTTGCACTGCACTTAGAACCCTTAGAATTCACTGCTTGCAAAATTTGAGCTGAAACGGACAACTTGCTATTTTTAGCACTCTGGACTTCGGAAGCCAATTTTTAGGGTTTGCATGTATGGTTTTTCAATGCATGTTTGGAGAATCTTTTTGGGTTTTTTGAGACCTTCACGATGGTATAACATGCAAATTAAGATATTGACTTTCAACAATTCTGGCTTCATAGGCTGTTTTTAGGGTTTGCATGCAAGGTTTTTCAGTGCATGTTAGGATATTCTTTATGGGCTTTTCAAGAGCTACACAACAATGTAACATGCGAGACAAGATGATCACTTTTTTCAGGAACTTACTATTTTTAGCCAGTGCCCGCATGCAATCTAGTTTACTGGGTTTTTCTGGGTTTTGTGAGATCTCTTGGGCAGTGTGACATGCAAATTCATCCGGCAGCTGATTGGTCACTTTTTCGTACACTTACTATTTTTAGCAGGATTACTCTAGCAGCCACCCAACACTTTAGTATCATGAACAGAGTGACATGCAACCAAAACTGGGTCAAATGGAGATCGTTTAAGCCACATGCAAGTCAGATTAGGGTTTCCAACTTCGAGACCCAAAATGAAGAGTCAAACGCCAGAATCTCCGAAAACTAATGTATCCCATTGCGATCAGTATCTTTCACAGAATCCACTGGTAAAATTTGAAGGCAATCTGAGCACTTACTATTTATAGTAAGTCACTTTTGAAACAGGCTATAAATAGCAGGGTAGCGTGAGACACCAGTGTGAACAGGCCAGCTAACCCATGAGGATCACGTCAGTCAAATTTCAAGTTAAA
>VDFB02002456.1:0-49933 GCA_007258455.2 Sequoia sempervirens | reverse complement strand
AACTCTTCAAACAACAACAATATATAAGTTTCAATTGGCAAATGAAACACTTCAAATTCCAAGAAGTCGAATCACTTCAACTTCCAAGAGGGACGACACCTTTAAGCATTTACTTTTTGAAATAATAAAACATTATTCAACTTTCCTTTTAGGCGTCCATTTCCAAATTGCAACAATAAAGCATTTATTTAAATTATTAAATGCTCAACATGACCCCATTAATGACCCCTCTTTAAAACAACATGAAGTTATTAAGCCTAGGCGTGGGGTACAACTGAAAAACATGAAATTGACTAAGTATAAAAACTCAATCCATGGAGATAACCAAAACCAATGCCAATACTTAAACTGATGGATAGCAAGATGACTTGAGCAGAACTGCTGATGATGCCATTGCCAAAATTAGACTTACTAAAATAGCCAACTGCTATAAATAGTAAGTTCACATCAAAACAACAGAAAACAAAACTGAACACTGAACTACAAAGGATTGAACTGTTGCTAGACAGATACTACCAAAAGATAGACTTGCTAAAAATAGCAAACTGCTATAAATAGTAAGTATGCACATCATCCTCTTAACGCCAACTGAGCAGTATCTGAAAGAGGAAACCCTAATTTTGCACAACTGAGTAGCCTACGAATTCTCAGAAATAGGCTAAATCCAAATGAAGAGCGTATGGCCAAAATGGGGACATTACATTCCCCTTGCTAATAATCTGGTTTTAAGGTGGATAGCTAAGCACTAATAGATATAAACAACAAACACAAGCCTACAAAATCCCTAGTCCTTTTGTTAATGAATGATAGCTTCGGTCAGATATGAATGACGATTGCTGTAAGCATCATCGTCATTCATACTTGATCAAAGTTTATCATTTATATTGAAATATTTCTGAAAAAACATTTAATTGAATTTATGAGCATACATATAAAATTCGAATTATATATATGATGTTATATTCTGCATTTCATTAATCGGAATTTACTTACTCATCCGCCACCTTGTAGAAGGGTATATATGAGTTATACTAAACAATGATAAACGACTTTATCATAAGCCGCGCCTAAGGGACACGTCCCATGAGTGGACGTGTCTCCACTTGTGGAGACACGTCCTCTCATGAGACGTGCCTCTTAGGGGCGGGTCTCCTCTCTTATTTATGGCGGATCCTTCTTTGATATGCAAACATAGAAATCGAATAATGTTCTGTAATCAGCACATTCAAAATAAGAAATTCAAATCTGGAAATTGAAAATCTGAACATAGAAGTTTGAGTAGTATTCTTACACTTAGAATTTTCATAAGTCCCTTAGTCTCCCAATTTGATTGAAGATTTGTTTACATTTACATGGTATCAGAGCCAGGTTGTGTGAATCCAAAACAAATCTAAAATCAGTTTGCTCTAGAAAATTCGTATTTTCTAAAATCAAATTCACATCACATTCTTCATAATGTCAAGTGTGATCAGATTTGAAGATCGCCTTGCAGGAGCAGACAACTTCACATCATGGAAATTTAGAATCATGATGATCCTTAGAGAGAATAAACTAGACTCACTTGTGAAAGAAAATAAAAAGGAACCAGAGGCTGAACCTAAGAAAACTCAATGGGTTGAAAACAATGAAAAGGCCATGAAATTCCTAGTAGATGCAGTTAGGGATCATATAGTTCCTATCTTAGCAAAACATGAAACTGCATACCATATGTACAAATCTCTTGAGAGTACCTATGAGATTAACAACACCTGTAGGACTCTTGCATTAAAAAGGCAAATCAACAATGCACAAATAAACAAAGGAGAGTCCATTAATGCATACTTCATGAGGATTATTGAACTAAGGGATCAATTATCCACAATTGGATATCAGATTGATAGCAAAGAGTTAACTCTAATTGCACTAGGAGGCTTACCAAACTCATGGGAGTCATTTGTTTAAGGAATAAGTGCAAGATCTAAACTCCCTAAGTTTGACAGGCTAAGAACTGACTGCCTTCAAGAAGAAACAAGACTTTCCACAAAAGAGAATAAACAAAAACACATAGATGAAGACATTCATGTTCTCCACACAACATCTAATAAGAGGAGCAAGAAAAACTCCTACAAGAGAGGATCTTTTAAAAGAAAGAGAAGTTCCAATGGAAAGGAATCTTATAAGAAGAAAGATATCTCTCAAGTACAATGCTTTAGATGTGATTAGTATGGCCACTATGCAATGAAATGCCCTGATAGAACTAAACAACAAGCATCCTTTGCCAAAGTAGGAAAGTCAAACCCAGATCATGAATCTGAGAACTTTGTGTTCTATACAGCCCTTTCTAGTCAAGTATCTGACAACACTCAAAATTGGGTAATTGATAGTGGTTCCTCCAGACACATCACAGGGTTCAGAGAACACTTGGACTCTATGACTAAAAAGTCGGATGAAGAAGTAACCATCGGGGATGATTCTGCATACCCTGTAAAAGGGGTTGGAACATGTTCCATCAAGTTGAAATCTAGGGTTTCTCTGCAACTCACTGGAGTCTTATTTGTACCTGGAATAAAGAGAAATCTTATATCCATCTCTACCCTTGAAGACAATGGTTACAGAGGTACATTTATGGATGGGAAAGTTCTAGTATGGCCTAAGAACTCATCTATCAAGAAAGCTCTAACCATAGGCATAAGACAAGGGTACCTTTACAAACTATACATTGAGGTTAAACAAGCCCTTACCCTTGACATTGTTGATACAAATGAAATTTAGCATAGAAGATTAGGACACCTTCATTTCCGTGCCCTACCTTCTATGGAAAAACTTGTTACAGGCTTACCCAAGCTAAAACCATCTCATGAGGGAACTTGTAAAGGTTGTGCCCTAGGAAAGAATACAAAGGGATCCTTTCAGAATAGCCTGAGTAAAACCCTTAATGTGTTAGAACTGGTTCACTCTGATTTATGTGGACCCATGTCTGTACCTTCTAAAGCAGGATTTCTATACTATGTCATATTTGTAGATGACTTCTCTAGGAAAACCTAGATCTATTTCCTTAAGTGTAAAGAGTCAATAGAAATCCTTAAAAGGTTCAAAGAGTTCAAAGCCCTTACTGAAAACTTCTCTGGAAAGAAAATAAAAACCTTAAGGACAGACAATGGGAAAGAATACACCTCTGAGATTTTTAAGGAATTCTGCATGAGTGTTGGAATTAAGAGGGAGTTCACAGTTGCCTACAACCCTCAACAAAATGGGGTTGCTGAAAGAAAAAATAGAACCATTGTAGAAGCTGCTAAGGCAATGTTGCTTGACCAAAGCATTGAAACTTCTTTCTGGGCAGAAGCCTCTAGGACTGTTGTCTATATCCAAAATAGATGTCCTCATTCTCATCTTGATAACAAAACTCCTGAAGAAGCCTTTATCGGCATAAAACCTGACATTAGTCATTTTAGGATTTTTGGCTGTCCTGTCTATATACATGTGCCCAAAGAGAAGAGATTCAAACTAGAACCTTCTGGAAAGAAGGGAGTATTTGTGGGTTATAGTGAGACCTCCAAAGCCTATAGGATATTCATACCCGGGCATAAACAAATTGAATTGAGCAGAGATGTCATCTTTGAAGAAGACATTGCATTCAAGAGGGCAAGAAGTTCTAGTGAGAGAAAAACCTATTCCCCTAGTGTACCTGAAATGGAACCTGCTCTTGAGATTCAGAGGGAGCATCCTGATGAAATGCCACATGAACTTCCTTCTACTTCAAATGAGAACACAAATGACAATGGCAGAAAAAGACCACTTTGGGCCAGGAAAATGATCAAAGAAGTAGAGGATCATGCAACACCCAAAGGAACGTTCAGGGAGAGTAAAAGACCCAAACGTTTCTCTAGCTATGTTGCTCAAATGAACAACATCATAAACTCAGAACCTGTTAGTGTTACAGAAGCTTTCCGACATCAAGCATGGAAGGATGCAATGACAGAGGAATATCAGTCTATTCTAAAGAATGATGTATGGGATATAGTGCCTAGGCCAAAAGAGAAATCTGTTGTCTCTTCCAAATGGCTCTTCAAAATCAAGCATACTGCTGATGGCAGTATAGAAAAACATAAAGCACGTTTTGTGGCAAGAGGTTTTTCTCAAAAGGAAGGCATTGATTATGAAGAAACATTTGCACCTGTTGCCCGTTACACATCAGTGAGAGCAGTGTTAGCCATTGCAGTAGCTAAAGGTTGGAAGATCCATCAAATGGATGTGAAAACTGCCTTCCTGAATGGAATCATTGAAGAGGAAGTCTATTTGGAACAGCCTGAAGGTTTTGTGATACATAAACCTGACTCACATGTATGCAGACTGAAGAAAGCTCTATGGACTTAAACAAAGCTCCCCTGTGGTCTCCGGCATGAAAGAATTGATGCCTATCTCTTGGGATTAGGGATTTTCCAAGAATGAGTCAATTTCACCCTACTCGTTGCAATCAAAGGTGATATGCTAATAATTATTTCGGTATGTTGATGACCTCACATAACAGAGAAGATCACCCTCATTGCTCAAGGGAAGGTGATCTAATTTCAACTTACAAAGACTTGGGTATTCTTACACTACTCCTAGGTTTAGAAGTACGGCGTAAAATCGGTAGCATTATACTAAACCAAGGGAAGTATACTATTATCGATATTCTCGAAAGATTTGAATGTTGGATTGTAGACCGATGTTCACGTTCCATGGAAACCAACCTTCACAAATTGAAAGAAGAATAAAATCCAAGTGTGCAGATCCAACCCTTTACGCATTTAGACATGATTGGATCCTGATGTCCGGGTTAACACTGCACTGATATTGTTATGTGCTGAATGTTCTCGTTCGCCCATGTGTGAGCCAAAGGAAATTCACTCTAATGGTGTGAAACATGTTTTGAGATATCTTCAAGGCACTATTGGATATGGTCTTCTTTACAAGAATGATCAACTAGATCTACATGGGTACTGATTCAGATTGGGCTGGAAGTGTAAACCCATTGAAAAAGCACATCGATGTTACTTCGCTTAGTGATCGCTATGATCTCCCTGGATTTGCAGAAAACAATCTTTCGGCCAATGAGCTCAACAAAATACATTGCAGCCTCAATGGGAGCAAGAGAAGCAGTTTGGCTTCATAAATTGCTTGTGGGACTCTTTGGTGAGCCCTTGAATCCTACAATTATTCATTGTGATAATCAGAGTTGTATCAAACTCTCTGTAAATCTTGTCTTTCATGATA
Source organism: Sequoia sempervirens (assembly GCA_007258455.2). NCBI lineage: Eukaryota > Viridiplantae > Streptophyta > Pinopsida > Cupressales > Cupressaceae > Sequoia > Sequoia sempervirens. Next base: position 44,698 of record VDFB02002456.1, on the reverse strand, counting down.
GATCTAAGCATATTGAGATCCCCTATCATTATGTAAGAGATGTGGTGGAAAGGAAAGTGATCGTGAAGGAACTTGGTATGGTTGAAATGTAATTTGTTATTTATGTTTGAAATACAAATTGTTTATAAATTGTACTAATATATAAAGATGTTTAATGTGTAAACTCTTTTGTCATGTGTGTGACTCCATGACTTTATGGGCCTACTCCCCCTGTGTACATTATTGAAAGGTGACAATCTTTCTAATAATGAGCATATTTGACATTGTAAAGTGACGACTCTACAATGATAAACTATCATGATAGATATCATGTGACTTGATATCTGTGGACATGTCATGATAGTATCTCTTGGACACTTTGATTGATATCATGGGACTTGATATCATTTGTAGATCATTGTGATCCTTAAGAGATAATCATGGTGGATATGCCATGAATTATGGTAGACATCATGTGACTTGATGTTAGTGCACATACCATAATAAAGATATGTTATGAAGAATGTCATGTGACTTGACAATATTGAGAAATCATACCATGTCTTAGATATCACGTGTTAAGGTGATATCTCTACTTATTTGATTTGAAATATCTTCCCTAGCTAAGAGGGAGTGTTAATGAATGATAGCTTCGGTCAGATATGAATGACGATTGCTGTAAGCATCATCATCATTCATACTTGATCAAAGTTTATCATTTATATTGAAATATTTCTGGAAAAACATTTAATCGAATTTATGAGCATACATATAAAATTCGAATTATATATATGATGTTATATTCTGCATTTCATTAATCGGAATTTACTTACTCATCCGCCACCTTGTAGAAGGGTATATATGAGTTATACTAAACAATGATAAACGACTTTATCATAAGCCGCGCCCTAAGGGACACGTCCTCTCATGAGACGTGCCTCTTAGGGGCGGGTCTCCTCTCTTATTTATGGCGGATCCTTCTTTGATATGCAAACATAGAAATCGAATAATGTTCTGCGATCAGCACATTCAAAATAAGAAATTCAAATCTGGAAATTGAAAATCTGAACATAGAAGTTTGAGTAGTATTCTTACACTTAGAATTTTCATAAGTCCCTTAGTCTCCCAATTTGATTGAAAATTTGTTTACATTTACACCTTTATAGGATTTGCAGGGGAAGCAATCCAAACAAGGTGAGTTGATTCAATCTGCATTACAGCTGAACATGGCTTGCCAAACAGGAAGGGCTAATCATTTAGTTCATGTGAGTGTTTGTGAGATTGCAAGAAATGATGTTGATGCATTTTAAAGATAGAAACTCTTTGCTCTTTAATTAATCGAAACGCCAACTTTAAATGTTTGACAAATTCCTAGAAATCTTTGGAATTTGTATGACTCTACAATTAGCAAAGATGACTCTTGATTACATTCAACTTAAGCCTTGGTAGAAAGCACTTATCAAAACTCTTTAGATAGCCTATCCCCCACCTTAATGTGGTGTAGTTGTGGTGCAGGAGCACCTAGGCTGACCTCCATTTTGGTTTGTTCAAATTTTGGCTTGTACCTGACCTTAGCCAAGTCAGGATCTTAGTATGTTTGATGTGGACCTTAGAAGGTCTTGGTTGTGTGTGAAATAAATGAATTAGTCACTAGGACTAAGGTCATCATAGATTAGTATTTGTTAAGCATCTTTTGCTTTAATTAGTTTAGTAGTTTAATGTGAATGTTGAGCCTTTAATGTGCTCTAAACGCATGGTCATTGTTAAAAGATGCTAAGGGACAGTTGGGGAAGTTGTTAGCTCGAGATCAAGGTGATTGAGGTCCTAAAATGAAGGATGATGGCAGAGTTGCAAGAATGTTGCAAGATTGCATGACAAACTTGTTTGGTTGCATGCACCTTAATTGGAGTGGAATCCCTTAAAATTAGGAGTAAGTGCTTGATCAACTTCCCTTGAATGATGGGAAAGACATCCATGTAAATGTGTAGCTCGTAGAAAGTAGGCAGTTATCATTGTAAAACAAGTTTTTGTTGTGAGGAATAGAAGGAAGTTTAGCAGAATTCTGTGTTTTCTGAAAATCCCGTGTGTTTTTGAGAAACAGTGTTGTTCAAGGCATTGTAATTACTGTTCTATCACTGTATTTGTACTCATAGGATAGTCTTGAGCATCTTTCATTTGGTAGTCAGGTAGCTTAGGGTAGAGTTATTGTTTTGAGTTCATAGATTAGATTGTAGAGGTTTATTTTCTCTGTTTTGAGCAGTTAGGTTTAGTATGGCTCCCCCATAAACACTGACCACGGGGTTTCCCTAAGATTGGTTGAATATGGGAGAGGAGCCAGTCTTTTGTACATATTTAGAGATAGGAGTGTCAAAGAGCCAAGCAGGAATTTGTGATCTCAAACCCTAGGCGAGCTAGGAATGCCCGGTTAGGGAATTGAGAGTGTAAAGTTGAGAACTTAGGCAGGGGAAAGGTACCACTGTACGGAAACAGTACGGTCTCAGGTAGGGTTAGACAAGATCTTCACATGGCAAAAGGATTGAAGCTTCAATCAATCCATTGGTAGTAGTTTTGAAAGAGGAAGCAGTGAAACCCTAGAAAATAGGCCAATTAGCCCTTCTATCCAAGAATATAGGAATCCACTGTACGAAACAGATATAGGTCTGAAACCAAGTGCAAGATTTAAAGGACTGAAAAGGGTATCTGAAAGTGCCTTTTAATTGCTAGGTTGTTTGTCAAATTTGAGCAAGAAAATCCAAAAAGGGACTGGTAAGGGCTAGTAGAGAATAGGCCTCTTTAAAGCAAAAGCCTGAGATCGGGTAGATTGAGGACAGTAGAACCTCCAAGATGTATTCCATTGGTGGTGAAATGCATGGAAACAAAGCTTCTAACTCCCCTGCAAAGAGTTCAAGTCAGATGGAGAAGTTGGCACTTAGATCCTTCTAAGTCCAAGGAAGAGTAATCAGTTGCAAGAAGGTGTTGATCTTCCAAAGGTAAAGCACAAGGTAGAAAACTCTTTGAGAAGAGTTGAAGCAAGACTTAGTTAATGATCTAAGTCTGATCAGAGCCCTGAAGGTGTCAGGTTCTTGGTGGAAGACAGAGAGAAGTCTTCCAGGTTATAGTGCAAGCAACCTTTGGTCATATCATACACCAAGTTGGTCCTGAACATGAGCTTCTTTGTCATCCCTTGTCTTTGAGACCTTGGTAGGCATAAAGTTCTTGGGTATAAAGTGACAATTTTGCTATTCAATCTATATATTAAGCTAAGTTGCCAGTTTGGGCTCAGGTATGAAGTTTGGGTACACAATACAACAATTTGTTTATTTTTTTTTGTGGGATTGGGTAAGGGTTTGTGTGTGTGTATAAAAAATAAAAAATGGTAATACTTGTTGGCGTTTAAATTCGCACCTTTGGAATGCGTATTTGAAACAGACAGCTATGCACAGATAAACTGCTCTTCAAATTAGGAGGGGAAGCTCCCTCTTGCTGATGGTGTTGAAAGAAAGTAAACTAAAAACTAAGTTGCCTATCTTTTTGTTTCAGCTAGAGCACAAGGTTTATAAAACACAAACGCCGCAGCTGAGATTTTTCTGATTAAGAACTTCAACTACAACTAACTTAAGCTAAAGACGTTTTTAACTTCTCAAGTAATACGCAGAGCAAGAGAATTTAGAAATGAACAAGGTTGATTCTCTGACAAAGGCTTAAGAGAACTCCTTCTCAACATACATCTACACACTTCAATGTAGGCTGAAATTAAGATCACAAAAGCATAACACAATAAACGGAAATCTGAGATGTTATACCAAGGCAAAGGAGGCTCATGATTTTATTTCTCAAACTTCTGGAACAAAAGATTACTCTAAACACATGCACGAAACAAGAACTTGCAGCTAAAGAGGCTTGCAAACTTGTTCTTACACAAAAGGGACAGCGATTACAACAACTACTTGTTGGCTAAAAGAGACTCAACAATTCGTTATCATAAACACAATTGAACAACACTAAATAACAATAGAAGGCACTTAGGCTCAGTGTTTTGTTATCACTAGCATGGTTAAAGAAAACTAATGAGCAAAGGCTCTTATTTATAGGCAAGCAGAGGAGTAGGGAACCCTAAAATCTCCTTACTTTTACAGTCTAAGGCTTGCTTAGCAAGCAAGCTTTATTTCTAAATCTAGAAAGAAGATAACATCTAACACCTAAGAAAGCAGGAAAAGCGAGAAACGCCAACTATTACATTTATCTTCTTTCTCTTCTTCAAAGAATGGATAAGAATCGCTCCAAGAATAGAAAGAAAGCGGAAAGAAAGCTTCTAGATGAAAGCCATTTCAAATCTCAATCACATCCGCTAAAAAGCAAGAAACTGTGTCCCGGTTCGGTGCATCTATCCCATCAATAGCAAAGTTGCGTTTTTCTAAGATATCCTCTCCATTTGCAATTGATCTCACGAAATCTTCGACCTCACGTGCCTGCCTTAAGAACTCCATGAAGACGACCTCGTTTGACGGGTGCCTTGGTAACATGAGTGGAGCGCCTGAAAAGCCATAGACTCTAAGATAAGTGAAAGTAGGAAATTGTATGAACCAATCAGCCCACTCCGCCATCGCTGCCTTGGCGACTGAAGAGATACGGACGTGCAATTCATTGTCCAGGTCCCGCACTGTGTACATCAGGAAAGCCTCATTCACCCTCTTGTAGTGATGCAGAGACTTCGTGAATTCCAACTGAGGGTGATAGTTGTAGATATGTTGTACGCTCAATGATCCCTCGGTGTTCAACCCTCTGAATTGACCTTGGTAGGCCACTAGGTAGACTAGGTAAGAAACCATATGGAACTCATGAATCTGGAAATATTCCGTTATCTGCTGATGAAGGCCGTCACTGATCAAGGTGGGCCAATCATAGAATTCGGTCTTCTTCATGATATGAGGAATCACATAGAACATCCATGGTTGAAACTTGGTAGCATCTTCTTGTCCAGTGACCCTGTTGAGCAAGGTGATTATGATGGCAATCTTATCTCTGAACTCCCCTCGCCCGACATTCTTAGGCAAAGTCTTATGTTTCTCCTTCATCCACCTCTGTGCAATCTTCTTGCTATATTTGTCCTTGTGCATTTCCCACATCCTTTCACATTCACCCTTTGAGATAGTGACACTTTCAGTCCAAGGGGGACTGGAAAAACATTTCTCGATCACATCAAGTTTCAAACTGCAAATCAATCTGCCATCAACTGACTCGATCTCCCTTGTTGCTGAATTATAATGCTTGATGCAAGTGATTACGAACTTGGGGCTCTGAACTGAAATAGGAATAAACGCTGCTGTGAGGAGTCCAGAGTGTCCCAGGTTTCTGATTGAAGTGTTGCCTGCGCTCTCCAAAGCGTGTAGATCAAACACCGGCTTGATGTGATGCAAGTTTGTCTCAGCTGTTTTGATGTAATCATGATAGAGAGCTGATTCAGTCTTGAAAACATTAGGAGTATACTCCATTTCGAAAACCTTGAAGAAATGACTGTAAACTCGTCTATGTTCAGATAAGTTTTGAGCAACTTACTATTTTTAGAATGCTGATTTTTCTTCCTCCAACGGACAAATTTTTGAATTTTTTTCTGAGATATGGATTTTGCTTAGAATTTTGTTGCAAGACAACCCAAATCGTTCGTTTTTGATAATTTTGATTCTAGACTGAAAAAGCAAGAAACCCTAATTTCTTCAATTTTTCACGAAAAAAAGATGGCACCTGGGTTTTGTTCAGAATACAATTAGAAATGGACCCAGTTGATCAGATTTGAAAACCACTGAGGGCTGATCGAAGAAACAGCCAACCCTAGAATTTGAAATTTGCTTGAAAAAGCTATGATATGGGTTTTCTTCAGAAGATTGATTTGAGAGGACCTAGTTGATCAAAAATTGAATGCACTGAGGATTTCACTGACATGCAAATAAAAAGCAGCTGTTGCAACTTGATGAACTTCTTGAAAATTTCTTTAGAAGAATGAGTTGATAAAACCTAGATGACTGAAAATTTGAAAATTTTGGTTTTCTTCTTGAAAAATTTGATCTTCTAGATGAAAAAGTATGAAAAAGGAAGGCCTTATGCTACTGGTCTGAAAAATTTAATGAAGAATCAACAAACTTGAGTTCTTGAATCATGAAATATCATTTCAAACTTGCTTCTCCAACTTTCTCCTTTGAATGTTACCTGCAAAAATAATAAAAATTACATGAAAGAGGGGTGTTAGATAGACTTAGGGTTTGAAATAGGTTTGCTTTCTTTTGCTTTCTCAATCTCTTCTTCTTTTTGTACCATTGGATTTGTTTCGGAGCTGGAAGAAAACTAAGCAACTTTGTTTGGAGGCTTAAACCCGAATTTCAACATTTAATGCCCTAAAAAGATGGGTGCCTATTCTCTGCTGGGGCGCCTATGACAAGCAGTGTTAGAATATTTTTCACAGTTTTCACCTTCTTTCTTCGTTCTTCGTGTTTGCTCACCAACTCACCTTCTGCCCAATGCTTGAGTGTTGAATCTGACATCCGACAATTGACTGACCTCCATTGATGACCTTGGAGCTCCTAATATGCTTCTGAAAAAGCAGAATAGACCCACTAGGGCAAGATTGATCTTTTTGAGATTCTGACTGCACTAGCCTGATATGGAAGTATTTTGAGCCAATCAAAATCAGTTTGAACCCTATCGGACCAACTTTCTAGTTTTAGAAAGTTTTGCCAGTATCTGTTTCAAAAGAAACCTAGAAAAACTTCGAAAAAAGTTACTATATTTGGTAAATTTCTAAAAATAGCAGTTTTCCTAAAAAGTAGGAATGAAAAACTGAGATTTGGGTTTTGTAGATTAGGCTGCTCTGAGCAGACCCATATCATCAGATGTTGGGAATTTCACATTTTAACCCCTCATGCAAGACATGCACACACAAATTTTGTCCTTTTTGACAGATTTAACAAGACTTTTACTCATTTCTTCAAAATGTATAAGTGTAGCAAAAATTTTAATTTTGGGGTACAACAATACTCATAATCTCCAAAAAACACAATATCTCATAATTTGGGAAAAAAAAAAAAAACTCATAAATTCATAATTCTTTGATTCTATGTCAAATGTCAATATAAAATGAAACTTAATATCAATAATCGTCATATTGTTTGTTATCAAGAGCATCAAAGTCAACATTTGGTTTGGGATCCACAATTAGCTGCAATGCCACTCCCACTAGCCATGCCATATGTAGAATCTGCCTCATCTAAAGTGACTATAGCAAGTAGTGCAACATAAGCGTCTAAGTCGGCACACTCAAGCATTGGAATCCAATTCCTTGTTGTGCCTTTAGTGTAATTGGGTGTCTTATGTGGCAAGAGATGCAAGTTGGAATGCACATAGACCAAATGCTTGTTTTTTTGCAACTAACCTGTTGCTCTTAACTAAGTGGATAAAGGAGCTTGTTGAAATTGGTTACCAACTCAAGACAACATTTTTAATTATAAAACCTACATTTTATAATATAGCATTGAAAGAAAAGTAAGTTAAGAAATAAAAAATTCATACCTAAGATAGATTTTTATTGCAAGAGGGTGTAGGTAAATAGAATGTACTACCATTCATGAAATCTTTTCTTGTACTTGTCTTGAAGAGCACAAACATCATTGTTCCTTAAAGATATAAAGTGGCCAAATTCACCCAAGACAACTTTGTGTATTTGTATTTGAGAATATTCTTCTGAATATGTGGTTTTGTATCCATCAACAATAGCTTGATCTCTATATGGTGCCACCCTCTTTGGCAATGAAAGTATCTTTGTGCTATAATATTTTGGGGACAAAGAAAATACTAGGAAATGCAAGAGTGTGGTCATCTTGTTCCAACAATCAACAATGATCCATTACACTCTTTTGAAAAATGCTTCTATGGGGTCATTCTTCTTGACTTTTATTATGGTTCTTATTTTTTCAACCATGGAATCCATTCTGTTATTATATTTCACACAAACATGGTTGATCTATATCAACATACCTAATCATACTCATGATGGGCTCAAATAAACTCAAAACATGTTCAACACAAGCCCACTACTCATCATCTAGGATCAATGCTTTGACCTTTTGGGCTCCATCTATATTTGATTACCTCTATACACTCCAAAGAATGTTGATGACCAGAGTGCTCAATGGCTTTTGCACCTTAAGAAGTCATTTCAAGTTGATTGTGTTATGCGAATTGAGTCTCGACAACTTAACATGATGAAAAAAAATGTTTAAGAGGACATAAAAAATATATTTTTTTAATAAAAATGAAAAATGAAATTAAATTTTAACAACTCCAACTTGGAGAAGGATAGGAAGATGGTTTGTGACACATGATGATTTGTTACAAACATTTGTATCTCCTCACCTTGGTGTAGGTTTCTTTGATCCATTCGATCATTATGCCAATCTTTTGCATCGCCATATTGAGGAAGTGGTTGACACATGGTGTCCAAAAAATATGCCCATATGTACCCTCCACTATTAAACTAGCTGCCTTGCAATTTTATCACTGTTCATTATGACTTGGACAATGCTTTTGGGGCTCACCATCTTTGTGGATTCTATGATGATCTTGGGGCAAATTAATATCTACTATTTGTGAAATCGATGTAGTTTGAGTGACTTTAGGAAAAAGAAGTGAAATTAGAGGATTTTTGGACAAAATCGGGTTTAAAAATTGTTTTTGTTTGTTTTAAATTTCAAACTAGGTTCACCTAGGGTTTGGTCCAGACATCCCAGGTACCCAGATCGAACCCTGGGCTGTCCTGGCCCTGAACCAGTACCCATATTGTATTTCTGCAATTTGGTGGCCTATTTCAAAGAACCTGGTAACATGGTATTAAGATGATACAGTAGTGAACCTTTTCAACATAATGCAAAATAGTTCTATATACCACTCTTACTCTATTTTTGCAGGTGTATTATTATAAACTGGTGTGTTAATTAATTATTCATTCTATGGTTGTGTTTTTGGATGGAATCCTTCTCATCTATACTATTGTAAATTTTAAAACTATTTTGTTAACTAATTATTCATTGTATGGTCAGGCCCATGTTGGTTGAGGGAATCTATAAATAGCTGTATTGTTGTAGAGCAAATTGAGAAGTTTGATTTTGCTGTAATGCAATTTGACTGGCGCTCCATGCTGTTTTGTGTTGATCCTCTCCCATGAAGTTTGCCATTAGTTTCATTGAAAAATATTTTCAAGGTAAATGGATGCACTAGTACTGTTCCAATCCTCTTTTCTCTAAATTCTAAAATCTAAGAGCTTGTTGATTAAGTCCGCTTGATATTAGCTTCCAATAGAGACATAATATAAGTGTCTAAAATTGTACAATATGTAGTTCAAGGATTTCATCTCTTTCATGAAAAGTTCATACATCTGTATAACTTTTAAAGCTTTATCAGGTTTTTGAATCTTATTAGTTGTTTTCTTATGTAGCTTCACCAAAAAATATGCCTTTCTTCAACTAATTTAGTGTATTTTGAAGAGAGTGAAAATGTACTTTAGGTTATGTTGTGACCTTTTCACACATCGCCCCATTGCAAATGGGGACCCCCAGTGGTTTGCTAGTTTTTAGGGTTTTGCTTTCGCGCAACGATTTCATGAGGTCATCATTTTTGAGAGTTTCAAGTTAGTCTTTTCAGAGTCATCCGAGCCAAGTTGAGAATCCATGCCTGAATCAGTGCCTAAACATCACGGAGGTGCTCAAAAGGTCTGGGAAATGAGGATCGCCTGTGCTTTGAGTCAATTCTGACACTTCCTATTTTTTAGGGATTTTTGCTTTTTCGCTTTTTTCATTTTTGGCATTTTTGGAACAAACTGGGTTCCCTATTTTTTAGGGATTTTTTTTTTCTATTTTAGAAAGTCAACCCTGGTCAAGTGAGTCAACGTTTCCATTTTTAGAACCAAAAACCAGCCAAAAAAATCAAAAATCATTGAAAAATCAAGATAAAAAATAAAAAAATAAAGCAAAAAATCAAGAAAAGCATGGAAAAGCAAGTTTAAAATTTGGAAAAATCAATTGAAAAATCATAAAAATCAGACCTTCAAAATGAGAAAATCAATGAAAAATCAACCCAAAAGCATGAAAGCCATTGAGAAATTCGCCCAAGTCTAAAGAAGAAAATGGCAATGAGGATGGCATGGAAGCTTCAAAGTCCACCCCAACATTTGGAAGGAATGGCAAGACCCTTTGGAAGTCTGCCCTAGCACTTGGATTATAATGGCGAGACAATCTTGAAGTCTGCCCTTGTTATGGGAAAGACATATGGAAGTCCGCTTCTCACAAGCAAAGGAAATGGCATAGAGGGTGGAAAGTCCGCCCAACCTTAGACAAAAGATGGCGAGACCCTTGGAAAGTCCGCCCAAGCCTTAGGTGATGGATGGCAAGAGAGTTGGCAAGTTCGCCCAAGCCTTGGCCAAGAATTGGCATGCCTTCTCCAAAGTCCGCCGAACGTTGAGAGGGAAATGGAAAGATATTTATGAAGTCCGCCCCACCATGGAAAGGAGTTGGTGAAGTCTGCCCAGCCTAGAACAAGGAAAAAAATTGGAAATTCGCCTAAGTATGGACCCCTTGGGAGAAAAATTTCATCAAATTTGGCTAAGTATGGATGTCTAGAGGGAAATTTCATGATTTTGGCTAAGTGTAAAAAGATAATTCATATGGAAGCGTGATGAAAATATTCTAAGGCATGAATGTCCATAGAGGAAAGATCAAGACGTCCAAACACATGGTAAAGTCCGACTTCTGCCAGAGAAAAATTGTCAAGGTTAAGGAAATTCCGACTTTGCCTAGGGAAATAAAGCCAAGCAAGAAGAAAATTCGATTTTGGCACGAGAAAATATGCTTGACGCAATTTAAAGTTCGCCATGGCAGAGGAAAATAAGAATCTGGTGTAATATTTGTTGGTGAGACGGCTAGAAAATCCAACTTGGCTAGACGAAAAGTGAAATAACTTGGAAAATAAATATTTAGCCAAGGAAAAATTAAAGTAGCCATGGGTCAAAATTGAATGGGTTGGAAATAAATCTGACATTTTAACACTTTGGATAATTTATTTCCGACACTTAGAAATGTAAAATGCCTCGGACAAAAATAAAATTCGCTAGAGATGTCTTGGGAAAACAAAAAAATTCATGGAAGAAAATTCATGACGCCAGAAAAAGAGAAAATCCATGAGCAAAATTAAAATTCGCCATGAATTAAAACTTGGAAAAATCAAATTTAATTTAATTGGACATTTAATATTTTTCCAAAATATTGAAAATAAAGGATAAGCATCTAGCAAAAAATCGAATTTTTGGAAATCAAGAGGATTTGCCAAAGGTGGCGCTTGGATAAACTTGCCATGGAGATTTTTCGAAAATAATGGAAACTTGCCTGATTGAAGAGAAGAAAACAAATCGAAATCGAGAGAAAAAGATGGAGTTGCTAAAACAAATCAAGTTCTTTAGCATTATAATGAGTTTCGACAACTCATTTTTCACAGGCTCAATTGAAGAGATGTTAATCTCTTAAAGTTGCAAAGAAATTGAGGCAAGATCAATTCTTCTGAAGGCAAGGTCAATTTTCTCAGTAGAAGAAGTAATTTTCTATGCTGAGGAAGTAATTTTTTTGGAGAAGTGAATAATTCTTTGTTGAAAGTCAAACTTCTTAGCAAGTTGGCGCACTTTGTCATTGGCTTTTGATTGAATTCTCAAAATCTGAATCTGATTCGCAGCCAGAAGATTTTTCTTGAGGTTTGGAGTTTGGTTAGCTAAACTCATCAATTCTTCTTCTATCTTTTTCATTCTGGCTAAGTTCTGGCCAAATCTCAAGCAAATTCGTTTACTTTCAGCTTGCTTTTTCGCAGAAATTCAATCTTTTAATAAGCTGAAAGTAAAATTTTCGAATAAAAGGCATGGGAATAAATTATATTTTAAAGTCTCTGTATTAATGTTAATGTTTTTTTTTTTTACTGCAGGTTAATGACCACACCGGGAGAATCATCAAAAAAGGTGCCGATGAAGTTTGCCAGTAAAGGAGTGCAACGAGAGTCGAAGATCAATTCTAAATGGAAAAATATTGCAGACACTGATCTTGGACATGTAGACTTCGTGGAGTTCAAAAAGAGGGTATATGGACATGTTGGATTACCGACGCCAATTGCCAGACGGATGGTGAGGAATGGAATTTTCCAAGCAGCCGGATTCCCGCCTGCAATAGAATGTGCCGAGTTGATGGTAGAATGCGCCATTCATTATGATGCGCAGGAGAGACAAATTGTTGTACCTAACGTAAGGATTCTAGCTCACCTTGGCGAAGTGGCAATACAGGAGGCATTTGGCATCCCCACACATCATCGGACCGTCTATAAGACCAAGGAGGACGCTAAGAGATTGTATGATAGCTAGTCTGAATTGTGCGCCACAAATATTAATAAATCATGGCTGGAGAAACCTAGACCATCTACCAAGAAGATGCGTAAGAGGTTGCGTCAGATAGATTTTAAGGAGGATTATGGAGATATCATTCTGATGTTGAACAGGATAGTTGGCAATCCACAAGGCCCATATTTTGAGACGTGGATGTATTATTTTATCAATGAAATCGCCTTCGGCGTAAAGATGTTCAACTGGGCTCGGATGATTAGTGACAATCTCCACGAGCAATTAGTCAATCTGGAGAAGACAAAGTCTTTCCACATGAGCTCATATGTCGTCTATTTATTGGCCAGAACGTACAGATACTCAGGACTTATATGCAAAGGCAAAGTAGGAAATGGTGAGAACGAACTCAAGTCCTATGATTGTTACTTGCAACTTCAACTCAGTGAGAAGTCTCACTTTAGGCGGGCGCACGATGCTTTCCTCATGTATATCACGAGAATACTTCAAGGAGGTTCATCCAGTTTCCAAGGTTCACGTATATTAGGATCCATGGATTCATTGGAAATCCTTATAGGTTGCCTATCTATCCTACAAATTGTATGATTTTGCTCGAAGTTCTAAGACAGTTGGAAGATTATCAGAACATCCAGAGGCCAAGTAAGAAGGCGGCCATCATTTTCCCATTCTTTATTGGGAATATGTTGGAGTCCTGTCCGTCAGCACAAGCAGCTGAAAGCGCTAGGCTGGAAATTCAATGGTATCCATTCACGACTTATTGGTCCAGGGCCAATTTTGACCCTCATCATCACATTTAGACCGTGGATGGGAAAAGATATAAACACAGAGCAAACCTGGAGGACTTTTGGGTGAATGCTGCTGACGAGTATGAAGTCAGGAGAAGGTTATGGTCTAGAGTGCCTTGGATTTAATGAGGGCAATCGAACTTTGCCGAGTGCCCGATCAATTGTAGGACGATGTAAACTATGTCTAGCTATGCTTCGATGAGAGCTGGCCTCTTCCTGCCGTGAAGTGTTCAGAACTCGAGCATTCAGATTTGGCTACGCTAATGAGGCCAGTGGTTAAGTACTCTTAGTGGTGGGTCGACTAGCAGGTCTAGGAGTTGAGGCAGAAAAGAATGACACTCACTTATGACTTGTTGAGTGAGACAGAATCATACTCCTTCAATGCCGGTGCGTCCCACAATGATGATTTGGTTGAGATTACTGAAAAGGGAAAAGAAATGGTTACAAACATAGAGCTTGTTCCGAAGAGATAGAGAGTAGAGCCATCTCGTTCCGCTGCATCTAGAAACATTGATGAGCTAGTGGCCACTGCGGACAAATCCTTGGCTGAGATGATGAGTCCTCCAATTCAAGAGAAGAACAATGAGTTGATCCTGTTGGATGATGATGAGCCCCCATCTCCTACAGGCACAAAAGTGCTGGGTTCGGAAGATGAAATGGATGCCCAAAATGATGAATTCCAAGAGGGGATGATTTCCGCTCTCAAAGGAGTTTTGGACGTACCAAGTGCAAAAAATGTCCAGGAGGAAGATAGTATCGAGTAGCCTACCATTCCTGACTGGCTGAAGGAGAGGATGAAGATTCAGGCATCAGTTGAAATCCAAGAAGAAGATGATACTGCAGATTTCTTGGCAAGGTTGGAACAAGTTGCTACGAAGAAACTTGCCAAGAAATTTTCCACAATTTAGAGGGACAGAGCCGGCAACCGTTCTGTACAGATTGCATTATCCACAGTTGACAAAGCACAAGATGAAATCAGTCCCCAGGAATACGCCATTACCACTATAGACCTGGGCCCGACAACAAAAGGCCAGGAGGTAGAAGAATTGGATAACTCAGTTTCAACTATCAAGGCGAGACTAGAAAAGGAAGTGGCAAAAAAGAAAGAGTACAAAAGGGAGGTCGAGCGCCTAAAGGAGTATATTTGACATTTTACCCAACCACTCAATCAGGGTGATGCAATAGCTCCTCCTCTTCTCAATTCCTCACACGAGATGGCCAAGGATGTGGAAGAGGGTATGGTCACGGCTAAGGAGGCCAAGGAATGGATGGCAAGTAAGGGCATAGAAGCGGCTTCATTCATGGAGAGATTGACGCTCGCCTATGGACAAACTTCTTCTTTCCTTTCCAGATTGGCTGACATGACAAAAGTTTGGGGCAACCTCCCGGATATTCAAGAGAGGCTTATTCCATGCCTTAGAGCACTGAAGGGCGTCCCAAAGCAGGAATTGGTTGAGGGAAAGGTAATTGCTGTAGGAGCCACTTATGACTTTCATCATTGGTTTTGGGCATTGACTGTGCGGAGCGAGGTTTTGGAGAAGGCAAAGGCTGATGGGCTCAGAGTTGAGGAGCAAATCCGAGAAATTCAGAGGAAGATTTATCTCATAGCTGCGGACGTGTTCGACAAAGAGATTGTTCGAGAGAACGACATGCAGCTGGAAAGGTTAAAGCATAAGGTTTAGGAAGTCTTCTTCTCTGATATAGGACCAATTCTGAGGCAGGACTTCACAAAAGCGGCGAACCTCTTGTCTATCCGGGATGATTTCATGAAACAGGAAATGGATTGGGAGAACACCTTCATCAGGTGTGCTGAAGATTTGGATGGGCTCGAATTCAGAATAAGCATGCTGCCGCTAGTCACGATGGAGGAAGTCATCACGATCGTGTCCAGGTTTGTCGAGCACACTGCTGCTCAAGAGGATAGGAACGAACTCCCTTGAAGATAGCTCCAACTGCCACCTCACTGCTTGTTTTCTCTTTGTTTACTGATGCTATTTTGGGAAACCCTAATTAGGGTTGATTTGTA
Organism: Sequoia sempervirens; assembly: GCA_007258455.2. Classification (NCBI taxonomy): domain Eukaryota; kingdom Viridiplantae; phylum Streptophyta; class Pinopsida; order Cupressales; family Cupressaceae; genus Sequoia; species Sequoia sempervirens. The sequence continues at coordinate 29,478 of VDFB02002456.1, read as the reverse complement.
TTAATCTTGGCCATTGATGTTGTTTTAATCTTGGCCTTTCATTTGATTTTGAAAGCTCTATATAAACTTGTGATCTCTCATTTTCATTTGTGTGGAGACAGTATATGAAATTGTTGCGTTTTGCTACTTCCGATAATAGAAGCTCTTATGCATGATTTGCTTCGAATCACCTTTGTTGTCAAGTGGTGTGCAAGGTTGCATAACTTCTTCAACCATAGATTAGAATTAGATAGAGTTTTAGATTGCAATTAAAATAGAATTTGCTTTGAATGTTTGTTAAGTGAATGCAAGATTTGATTGTATAGATTAATGGTGAAATATTGCTCATACTTTCTTTGGATGGATGATTTTCATTCGATGCGTAAAGTTAGCCTGAGCTTGTGATTGTGGATGCTTAACTTCGGTCTTATTCGAGGCATGGAAATTATAATCACACCCTTTGAAGATTGCACCCACTTTGTGTAGTTGTCCCAGGGAGGCGAAACAAAGCGTGGTTATTCGTTTCACCTGATCTTTGCTGTCTCTTGAATTCCTAGGGATAGATTAGAACCTCTAAACCCTTATCTTTTTTTGCCTTGTTTTTGAGATCCAAACTGAAAGTCCCAACTGAAGAAGCCTTTAATGATAAATCCATCTAAGTCCCGAACTTGTGAGAAATTCCTTAAGGTAAGTCCCTTTGTGTATTACCAGCATATCACAATGCCCATTGAGCTTATCCACATGTCATGACCTAATGAAAGAAACCTTGGAGTCGCCATATGATCTTGACTTTGTTCAAGAGAGGATAGAGTGTCTTTGGACATTTTATTCTGTGTGTTCGGTGGATGATAAAACGTACACCAACAGGTTCCATGGAGAAAGCAGGGTAGCTTTTTTATAGAGGGATGTATAGAAGATAATTCTAAATCTACAATGTTGATGATTTATCATGATTTTGAGTTACAATGATTGGCAAACTGTGATGACATTGCTTGTTATCTGATTCACAGGAGCAGGTTGTCATAATGATGTGATTTTCTTCTGAGATAGAATGAGTGAAGTGATCTTTTTTGCAGTTATATCTAGGTTTGGTTGTCTCTTGCATCTGATATCCACAGGAGCAGGTTGTCATAATAACGTGATTTTCTTCTGAGGTAGAATGAGTGAAGTGATCTTTTTTGCAGTTATTCTAGGTTTGGTTGTCTCTTGCATTGGATGGTCTTGAGTTCAGCTATCATCTGACTAATTGATTTTTCGCACAAACTTCTGCTCACGATTTTCGGGTGTCCATTTATTTGCTCTGAGGATTCAGTAAAAACCTTTTATTTGTAAAAATCTGATTGGTGAGGAATAGCATCTCATCTAAGAATCTAAGATTTTGATCTTTTGAGTGAGCCTGTGTATATCATCAAATTGTTAACATGGACATTCCTTTTAGATGGTCACCAAAATAATATTTTGGGCATGCTTATTGAAGTTATTGCTTCAGTATTGTGTAAAATTGTAAAATATAGCAGAGTCAACTTTTGTTTATTTGAAATATCAATGTATTTCCCTACAGATTTCAAAATGTTTCAGAATCTGAAGCTTTATTGCTTTTGAAATCTATAGTAGAGTAGGTAATTGATCTTGATAAGAGACCACAAATGTAAGTAGAGAAATTCATTCATTTAAGTGATTTCTTTCAATTTCCTACATATTGGGTGGTGCCTTTCTTCCCATGATGCATGTGGATGAATGTTGGGAGAGATGTTAGCCATGCAATTGCCTTCTTTCCACTCAGCAACTATTTAGTGATATCAGTCTCCCAAATTACCGAACATATTCATTATAGACAACATTCAAATTTGTTTTCAATGTACCATGTTGATTAGAATGGCACGGCCAAATTGGTTGTTTCTTGAAAGATTCCCTTGAGTGGCATCTAGATCCAAATTCCTTCCTTCCTTGATCAGCTAATTATGTTCCAAATTACTCATAGACATTCTATCTCTGGAGTTGGCATGCTACAAATATTTCCTTGAATAAAATGAGCTCTAGTACAAATATGATAAATTGTGCACTTCAAAGGTGAACATTACTAAATTATATAAAAATGATTTTGCCTTTGCAGGGAAGGAAGAAACAAAACTCTGCAATTAATGGTGAAAATGCCATGTTCTATCAACGAAAGTCATCTGAATCCAATTTTTATACCCTTCCCAGTTGTGGAATGGTAGCTAGAATGAAGCTTGATTCTGAGCCAAGTACAAAGAGCAATGGTGAAAATCACACAAGTAATGATTCTGCAGAAAGACAGGAAAACCAAGAAGCACTCTGTAAATCAGAAGATGACATGGATAGAGAAGGTTTTGAGTGGGAAGATGGCAATATTATGCCTTGTGTGGGAAGTGTGCAGGGTCATCCTAGGCCATGGAGTGGAGAGATTACCATTGAACTGGAGGATGATGGGATATCCAAGCAAGGAAAAAAGCAAACGGGTCGAAGAGCAACTGCAAGAGATAAGGTGTTGAGCTCTTTTAGATGTTTTCTCTTAGTTTTATAATATCACATTGTAAGTCTCAAGATTCACCCTTTTTAGTTGAAAATAAGAATATGTTGATGTTCAGAAATTTAGTGACCTTAGTACTTTTTATAGTTTTTTATGGTTGACCAGACTCTACAATTTAGAAATGCAGTTTTTGAGATTCCTTTTTACAGGAGTTTGCAGAGTTGGTTCATAAGGTGCACTTACTGTGTTTAATTGGAAGGGGAATGCTGATTGATGCTGCTTGCAATGATTCTCTTATTCAGGTATTATCTATCTCAATGATTGATTTACAGTGCCTTTAAACTGTTACATTGTAGTTGTCACAAATTTGAAAGAAGCTGTAGGGAAGAAAATTAATTTCGCTTTCAAATTATGCCAGTGGATAAATTTAAGCAGTGAATATACCATCTTTTACTGTTTCTCATAAATGAAGAAGAATTTCCCTTTTGAAATTTATTTGTATATTTCTTCTAAACCATCCTATATAAATCCATTTCTTTCCTATGTTTGATGTCCAAATTTTTAGATTAATATGCTTATGCTATACAAACTATCCTCTTCAAGTTGCTGCTGAATTCAAACTTAAACGAATCATGCTTTCAATTTCATTTCTTTCTCTACTTGAAAGTATTGATTGTTTTAGACTAGATAATAATGTTCTGAATGATGTACTCATATTTTGATCCTTTATTTCCTCTTGGTATGCTATTTAAAAATAAAAAATAGAAATAAATTGCTAGAAGTTTGGAGCACATGCTGTGATTATTTCTGGACAATCCTATATAATTCTTCTCTAGTCACCAATAGAAGTGGATGCATATACATTTATGGTAAAATGTTCAATGAATAGAGTGCCATTTTAAAATCAGATTATGGGTATGCGGGTACTGTTTGGTACACAATAAATTTAAAAATTAGTAAAAGGAAAATGAATTGTCATAACTCCAAGGATTTGTGGTGTGATGATAATGAGGGACACTCGTAGGAAGCATGCTGTGATTGAAATCCTCCCTCATTGCAATGAGGTGGCTAATAACTAGTGTTCCACAAGGGTGCGCCCCCTCCCCCCCAAAGCCTCATGTTTTTGGGACGGGGATGTCTTTGAGATGCGGGGACTTGGGGAAAATGTCCCCTTGCCATCCTGCCACCGCCGCTCAAGTCTCGAGGACATCTCTGAGACACCACTTGGTTTGGGGACTCCGAGACGTCCTCAGGATGTTCAGGAGACTTTGAGGAGTCTCCCAACCATCCCAGAGACTTCTAAGTATTGCAAAAGATAAGCAATAAAATCGTGAAAATGACATCCGCCATGAAGGTTTGTGAGGTTTCAAAGGCTTTAATTTGTGCTTGGTGGCGGGGGCTCTGCCCCTCAACCTCACCTTGTATCATGACAAGAAGCATGCTTGGGGCATTGCCCTTGGACCCTGTGAGGGGCGTTGCCCCTCTACCCCATTGTGGATTCTGCCCCTAGACCCCCGCAAGGGGCGCTGCCCCTTGGCCCCATAAACTTTACTTAGTATGCCAAAGTTTCATTTGCAATTCTTATACTTATTTCTGATTTGCCCCCAAACCTCTAGCCACCATTGTTAATGTTCAATGCAACCATTGCAATGTTTTTAATTTTTATTAGTTTAAACTTTAAGCTTTACTTGGTATGCCAAAGTTTCATTTGCAATTCTTATACTTATTCCTTACACATCTTTCATAAATAATTTTTCATGTGCTATATGTATTTGCACCACCCCTCCTTGCCGCCTCGCTTCCCCTACGCTGCCATCCCCAAACTTAGGCCCTTGGTCCCCCCCTCCCCGAAACCCACCCCCCCACTTCCTCATCAGGAAACTCTGTGGAATATGCTAATAACCCTAGCAGACATTGTGCGAGCCTGCGAGGTATTTTGTGGATAGGCAACATTTGGGGAGACTTCCCCAAGATTCATTAGACACTAGAATTATCTCATGCAAGTGTATGATGTGCCAGGAAAACTATATTTTTTTTGAGCAAATGAATCTGAAATATTTGATACTGCCTAAAAAAATTCTACCAATTTATTATTAAATATTTAAATTTATCTTAACTCTGCTGTATTATCTTTGTCTTCACCATGTCATTTAAAAAACGTGAGGGCATCCAAAGCCCTACCCTGTTCAAGTTTGGTGCAATAAAACTAAGGCTTCTCTCTTACCCCATTACAAGTAGGCCTTTCAATACTTGTACTCTATGGCATAAGAGAGGCAATTTACTGCTATTGTCTTCTTCCACTGGCTGGTTTTTTCTTCTAAAATGGAAAAGAAGAGTTTTTGTTGCAAATTTGAAATTTCTCTCCTTATTGTTGTTTGAGGGTTTTTAAGGAAGAATCTAGAATTTTTTTGATGGCATGATTGTATTCTAAGGGTTTTTGGTATGTTTTTAAGATCTATTAAAATAATATTTATTATTTATTTATTAATGCTCAATAATGTATTTTATTGTAAAGTATTTTTGATAAGATCGTCTTTGATCTTATCTGAAGTTTTTTTTTAGAAACTTTCTGATTTTGTACATTTTGTAAATTATTTATTGAGCATTTTCGCTCATTGTTAATACATCAAATTATTTACTAGTTACTTGCATAATATGGTATCAAAGCGAGGTTAAAATTTCTTTTGAAATTTTTTATGATTCTAAAAATTTCGAGCAGATTTTTAATGGAAAAATTTCAAAGATTTTTTGTGATCAAACTTCGTGATTTTTTGTAATTCGAAATTTGAAGGTTCTTTTGAAAATTCAAGGGTTTTCTATTTGAGATTTTTTGTGAGCATTTTCCCACTAAAAATTGCGTTCCTATTGCTGCAAATTCGTGGAGGGGTCTTTGTTCGTTTTTTGAAGTCATATATCTAGGCACGGCTCTGCAAAAATTTGCTCCATTTGTGGGTGCTCCTTTGTAGTTCGTGTTTGTTTGCTGGATGCAATTTGTTTCTGGCATGTCATTTTTTTTTCTCTTTTAAGTGTGCGACTAAAACCCTCTTTTGGGTGCACTTTGTTCCGTGATTTTTTTTTTCCCTGAAGGAGCCTGCGATTTGTTGCCGTGTTTTGCCTGAGTTTGGGCGCCCGATTTCTCAGTTTTGGACGCGTTTTTGCTCACGTCTCTGAAATTTAATGACTCGTGGAATTTTTGAGCTCATCAATCTCTTTCTTTGCAAGACGCGCAAATAAAAGGCCACATTTTTTTGAAGATCGCGACCTCAGTGGTGCCTGGTTCTGACGCAACTAGGGCTTCTTCGACTCTCTGCAACCCTAAAAACTCACTTTTTTTGCTTCTAGGGTTTCTACAAGTTCGGCTAGGGTTTTGACCCGTCATTTGAAGTTAGAATTTTTTTTTGATTGTAGATTCTTTGTGGGTTTTTCAAGACCTTTTCTAGGTTGCCTTTAGATTTTTTTTGGGTGCATCGTTTTTCGTGCCTTGGTTTTTGTGCTAGTAGATTTGTCTTGAAATCTATGCTTGTACTTGCCTCAGTGTATTGGAACTCGTGCCTCGGGTTTTGTGCATCAGCCTCTTCTCAGTACCTCGTTTTTCATGCTTCGAAAAGCGCGAAGATGGCTTCTTTGACCAACATTATGTTGGAAGGCAGTCAGCGTTTCAACGGCAAAAATTATAATACCTAGAAGTAGCGAATGATGACAATCTTTGAATATCGCTGCCTTGATTATATGATTCTAGGCAACACTACTCGTCCGACAATGACAGGTAAGAACTAGGAAAAGTTTGACGAGCAGAATCTTGAAGTGGTGATGCTCATTAAACTTTTAGTTACTGATGATCAACTACCTCAGATTCCGCTTGGTAAATCAACAAAGGAGATTTGGAACCATCTAAAGGGTTTACATGAGACTTTCGACAAAAGCCGTGCGTTTTTCTTGAAAAATATGTTGTTTTCTATCATGATGGATGAGAAGACAACTTTGTAGGCACACCTGAACAAGATCCAGGAGATTTGAGATTAGTTGGAGGCTATTGGTCGGAAAATGGAAGAGGAAGACATGGTTGTGATCACTCTGAAAAGTCTACCCAAGTCTTATGAACATTTCATTGGGACTCTCAACATTACGTTTGCTAATGTTGACCTGAAGTGTGCGGAGCTTTGTACTATCCTCTTGCAACAGGACTGTTGGAAACAACAGTTTGGTAGTAGTGCATCATCATCCTCTACAGAGCAAGCCTTTGCAGCTAAAACTTAGCCTAAAAACAAAGGGAAAGGTCAGCCTTCGCAACAGAAAGGCTCTAGTCAACCTTCGAGCAACCCTAAGAAAAAGAACATTTAGTGCAATTATTGCCACAAGTATGGTCAAATGAAGAAGGATTGTCGTCTCCGTTTGGCTTTTGAACAGAAGAAGCAGGGAGGGTCTTAGCAGAAAGCGAATGTTGCCGAGCACTTTGAGCAGAAGGAATTTGCCTTTTACGCTTTTATGGCTAAAAGGCCTACAGATCATGTGAAGTCTTTTCCCTGGTACATTGATTCAGATGCTTCGTGCCACTTCACTCATCAGCATGATTGGTTCACAGACTTCTCTCCTTGCACTGACTCAGTTATTTTTGGAGGAGGTGAAGAAAACACATTTGTCGGTACAGGCACTGTTCAAATGCAGTTTGGTGGGAGGAATCTCATTTTCCTCAATGTATACTACATTCCTGATATGGAACTCAACCTTCTCTCAGTCAGTCAAATCATGTGGCATTCTCCTCAGTTGGATGTGGTATTCAGTACACACAAATGTTCCATTGTTCATTAGGAGACTCGCACTACTGTGGCTGTTGGCATTGAGGATCATGGTCTATACATGCTTGTGGATACAGGTGATTCTCTAGAGTTAGCCATGGCAGCCAGAAATTCTGCTATCACCAGTCTTTGGCATCAGCGGTATGGGCACTTAAATGTGCACTATCTCTCTCAGCTAGCTCGGGAGGGACTTGTAGTTGGTCTACTTGACATCCAAACTCAGCATCATGGCATTTGTGGAGCTTGTCAGGCTGGGAAGCAACATAGGATACCGTTCACGGATGGTGACTCATGGCGAGCCTCTAAGGTACTGCAGTTGGTTCATGTTGATATTTGTGGGCCAATGAAAACACCTTCTGTTATTGGTTGCAGGTATTTCTTGCTTTTTGCTGATGATTTCAGTAGAAAAATGTTGGTGTACTTTCTTAAACAGAAATCAGATGTGTTTAATGTATTTAAGAAGTTTAAGGCCTTAGTAGAAAAAGAGTCTGGTTGTTGCATAATTACTCTTAGGTTAGACAATGGGGGGGAATTCTATTCTACTGCTTTCTCCAACATCTGTGATACACATGGAATTAAACGCTAGTTAACCACACCCTACACTTAGCAAAACGGTGTTGTAGAGCGGCGCAATCGTACAATTGTTGAGATGGCCCACTCCATGTTGCAACACAAGAGTGTTCCTAATAAGTTTTGGGCAGAAGCAGTCTACACTGCTGTCTATCTCCTTAATCGGTCTCCTACCCATGCCGTTAAGGGGAAAACTCCTGAGGAAGCTTGGACTGGTCGCAAACCCAGGATTAGTCATTTCAAAATCTTTGGCTTTTTGGCATATGTATGGATTCCAGATGCCAAGCGCTCAAAGTTGGATTCCAAGAGTCAAAAGCTTATGTTCACTGGGTATAGTGACAACCATAAGGCTTATCGGTTGATTGATGTAGACACTGATCATCTCATCTTTAGTCGGGATGTTGTCTTTGATGAAGAACGAGGACCTTTTCACCTTTCCTTGCTTGTTCAGCATTCTGAGGATCAACCCTTAAAGGCTTTTGATTTGGGTGTCTGACTTCTGTTAGGTTCACCTGATGGGAGGGATGACGAAGACTCTGTCTTTGATGATGCTCAACTTGATTTTCGTCCGGATGATATTGATATTCCACCTGCTATACCTATTCCAAATCCACAACTAGTTCTAGCTCCTCCTGTTACATTTGATGTTGGCACTTCTACTCTTCGGCCTAAATGGTGGACTAAGACTATCGGTGATCTTCATGATGATGAGCTCATTGAGGGTAGATCGTCCAGAAACAAGAGAAAGCAACAACATACAGTTAATTTTGCTCTCATGGCCAACATTCACGTGTCTATGAGCCTCAGACATATTTAGACGCTAAAGGAATTCTTGAGTGGGAAAATGCTATGGAGGTTGAATACCAGAGTCTTCAGAAGAATCACACTTGGGTCCTTTTTGATCTTCCTCCAGGGAAGAAGCCCATTAGCTGCAAATGGGTGTATAAGGTGAAATACAAAGCTGATGGAACCCTTGACAAGTACAAAGCTCGTCTAGTTGCAAGGGGGTTCGTACAGAAAGAAGTCATTGACTACGAGGAGACCTTTGCTCCTACAACCAAGATGAGTACCATTTGGCTCGTCCTTGCCTGAGCAGCCCAGTTTGGTTGGAAAGTCCATCAGATGGACATTAGGAGTGCTTTCCTCAATGGTGAGTTGAAGGAAGAAGTATACATGACGCAGCCTCTAGGGTTCAAGGTTGCTGGTCAAGAACACAAGGTGTGCAGATTGGTAAAAGCACTCTATGGCCTAAAACAGGCTCCTCGGGCTTGGTACATCAAGATTGACAAGTACCTCACAAATCATGGCTTTCAGAGGAGTCCATTTGACTCTAATCTATATGTCAAACATACTGGTATTGATATACTTATTGTTGTTGTCTATGTGGATGACCTGATCATTACTGGCAGCTCGACACATTTGATTGTTGAGATGAAACAGGATTTGTGCAACACATTTGACATGACAAATTTGGGACTTTTGCATTATTGTTTAGGTGTTGAGGTTTGGCAGACCAAGAGTACTATCTTCTTCTCCCAGTCTAAATATGCTCGAAGTCTACTGGATAAGTTCTGAATGCAGGATTTGGAACTTGCCTCCACACCCATGCAAAAAAGGCTCAAGTTGTCAGCTAAGTTAGACTCACCGGTAGTAGATGAATCATTGTTCAGGCAACTAGTGGGAAGCCTCATCTATTTCATTGCCACTAGGCATGGCCTCAGTTTTGCAGTGAGCTACATTTCACGCTTCATGACAGCCCCTAAGGCTGATCATTGGGTAGCAGCGAAGCGTGTGTTGCGTTATGTGAAGGGCACTTTTGATTATGGACTTCTGTACACTAGGAGTCACAATCTTAGACTCAGTGGTTTCACAGATTCAGATTGGGTAGGTTCGGTTGCTGACAGGAAATCGACATCTGGGTATGTGTTCAGTTTGGGATCTGGTGCAGTCACATGGACTAGTAAGAAGCAGCAGGCAGTAGCTTTCTCCTCGACAGAAGTAGAGTATCGGGGAGCAGTTAAGGTAGCTTGTGAGGCAATTTGGCTTCGCCGGATGCTTGCGGATATGCAAATATCTCAAGCAGGTTTGACTCCCTTGTTTTGTGATAATCAAGGAGTTCTCAAACTTGCCAAGAATCTAGTCTTCCATGAAAGAACCAAGTATGTGGAAACTCATTGTCACTTCATTTGGAAGCTTGTTGAAGATGGATCAGTTTAGTTGCTGTATGTTCCGATAGAGGAGTAGACAGTAGATATTCTCACCAAGTTGCTCAGTCCAGATAAGTTTGTAAAATTCAGGGGGCATCTTGGTGTAGTTGACAGATTGAGCATTAAGGGAGGGTATTAAAATAATATTTATTATTTATTTATTAATGCTCAATAATTTATTTATTGTAAAGTATTTTTGATAAGATCGTCTCTGATCTGATCTGAAGTTTCTTTTTAGAAACTTTCTGATTTTGTACATTTTGTAAATTATTTATTGAGCATTTTCGCTCATTGTTAATACATCAAATTATTAACCAATTACTTGTGTAATAAGATCCAAATTATTCCCAACAATATTTGGAGTGTTTGAACTGAATACCCATTGGAGGATTTCAGTATTTACAGAGGAAAATAAATGAAAGGCTTTTACAGTTACGATGAGGCTGTTTGAGAATATTGACAAACACCACTTCATTTTCCATAGCAACTTTCACTTACTGAAGCATTGCATTCTTTGGTAACCTGAAATGCTGCAGGAAATTGATGTGTGAGCATTCAACACTATTAATTGTCATTTTTCTGCTCTTCTTTATTGCAATCCCATTTGTTTTGAGGATCTGAACTCAAGGTGAAAAAGGGGTAATGTTCAGGAAGAAATAGGAGGGTATGCTGTTAAGGAAGCAATCTCTAAAGCTGCACAATGAGTCTTCTGTTTAGTTTATCAGAATTGTTGTATGGTAAAAAAACCTGATACATTATAACATTATGGATGCAGATATATAGTCAAAAATTCTGATATTGTTTCAATTTAGGCATGTGAAATAAGCTGTGTATAAGCTCATTTTACCGGAAGCTTCATGAGGCTCTATTGTCCATTGGTTGAATTATAGTTCCATGAATATGATGATGTCCACCTACAGCCAACATCAAGTCGCACTGCACCATTGGTGTACTAACACACGGGTAATTGTCATTTCCTGCTCTTCTTTATTGCAATCCCATTTGTTTTTGGGATCTTTAAGGTGAAAAAAGGGTAATGTGGAGGAAGAAATAGGAGTGTATGCTGTTGAGGAAGATACGAAGAAATTTCTAAAACTGCACAATGAGTCTTCTGTTTAATATTAGAGCATTTAGGTTATCATAATTGTTGTATGATAAAATATCCTGATAGATTATAACATTACGGATGCAGACATATATGGTCAAAAATTCTGATATCGTTCCAATTTAGGCATGTTAAAATAGCTGTGTATAAGCCCATTTTATGGGAAGCTTCACGAGGCTCTATTGTCAATTGGTTGAATTATAGTTTGAGCAAGATAATGATGGTCACCTATAGCCAACATCAAGTCACACTGAACAATTGGTGTACAAACACACCTAAAATTGAAGCAAAATACTCTTTCTCTCCTAGTAACTGCATAAAATTAAGGGACAAGTACAAATCTGATGCCAATTCATACACACCTAAAATATTATCTTCGCATCACTTCTCTTTCATAAAACTTGGATTTTCCTTTTGGGAATGACTTATTGTCCTTTTCTGTGGACATTTCATCTCTTTTTAACAAGAGGCTAAACCTTGTTGGTTTCTCATCATTTTTCATGTTAGTTCTATGAAATACAAAATTATTGGTCCTAATCAACTTAACCATATCAATGAAAAAAGCTAGAGAAGAAGAAACTCCTACTACATAATCTGAGCCAAACAATGTATGTGCCTTCTTTTATGGTATGTACTTTTTACTGTTTATGCAATCAAAAGTGAATCTATTTAGGAAAAGCACAAAGTATATATTAGGATGAACTCCATATGGAAATATTGTTTAAACATATTGACATTGTTGAAAATTGACCTTGGAAATACCACACCCGTCACCAACTGTCATGTGTATTCAGGTTGGGAATTGAAATTTGACTGGCCTTGAACATTTTGTAGTAGTCGTGCAAACTTGACAGATACATCAGCTATTTATCTATCAAATCTCAACAAATATTCTATTTTTTTATTTAATGACACACTCAATGCTTCTTGTAGCAAAATTCTGCTCAGAATCTTTCTGCTTCCTTCTGGAACTCACCATCTCTTTTGATTGTTATCGAGAATGAAGCACCACTATCAAAGTGAAGAAAAAAGTTTGCTTTGGATTATGATCCTTTTAACAATATTCAATACTAAATGTCTCTTACTTTGAATGATGAAAATTACTGTACAGATAAAGAAACAGTTCTTACCAAATTTGATTGCATGAGAATAACACAATGGATGCTTTATTGAGGGTAGTGCTTGCTTACAATGAATGTAGATCAGGCACAAATCAGCTCCCTTCCCTGACTATGGAAATTCTATTTAGAATGCCCAACAGTTGTTGGTTAGATGGATGAACCCCATATGGAAATATTGTTTGGACGTTTTGACATATGCTGAGAATTGACCTTGGAAATACCACACCCATCACCATCTTGTTATGTGTATTCACATTGGAAATTGAAATTTGATTGGCCTTGAACATTCTATAGTAATTGTGCAAATTTGACAGAGAAATCAGTTATTTATATATCAATTCTCAATAAATATTTTACTGTATTTAGTGACACACTCAAAGCTTCTTCTTGTAGCAAAGTTCTGCTCAAAATATTTCCACTACCTTATGGCACCCACAGTCTCTTTTGGTTGCTACTCAAGAATAAAACACCACCTTCAAAGTGAAGCAAGAAGCTTGCTTTCAATCACAATCTTTTTAACACGTTTCGATACTAAATATCTTTTACTTTGAATGAAGAAAAATACTGTAAATTACCTTCTGCAACACTACCAATGCAATAATATACAGATTAAGAAACAATTCATGCCACATTTGATTGCACAAGAATAACACAATGGATGGTTTATTGAGGGCAGTGCTTGCTTACAATGAATGTAGATCAGGGAGGATTTTCCACAAATCAGCCCTCATTTTTGTCTATGGAAATTCTGTTTAGAGTACCCAACAGTTGTTGGTTAGACCATGACTGTTGGTAACCACTTATAACTATTAACCAACATACTACCCAAAGCCGATAATGAACTAACAAAATGAGTCAGCCTCACAAGTACTAACAAAATATAACAAATTCTAGTTATGCTAATCACTATTACTTTGCTTCCAAATAAAATAAATTATAAAATATCAGTATGTAATGTTGCCTGGTTTTGTATGATACACCCTCCTTGCCATTTAAGGCTACTGGCACACCCCTATCACCTTCAATTGTGCTAATTCTAGTGTAACAGATATGGGATACATTTGATTGTGACCCAATTTTAGATCTTAAGATTGTGGTCCAAGCTTTACAGCACATAAGAATGTGTTCCAAGCTTACCCCACCCAAGCTTACCCCACCCTGTGGTAAAGGCAAACTGTAACACTTCCCCAGCAAAGTTACAAACAGTAATTCTTGTAAAACAATATACTGTTCAAATGGTCAGATGACTGCCAAAAACCATTTTTTGATTTGTTAAAGCATTTAATTGTGCAACTGCGAATCCTTAATTTCTCTGATTGGGAAATCCTAAAATCCCTTTCATGTGACCATTGATGCTTCAGACCATAGTAGCAAAAATAATTCTCTGTAATAAATCAGCAACCAAAAGATAATTTTCTTTCCAAAAATAATATGATTAATTGAGGAAAAATTGGGCTAGGGTTAGGGTTTCCAAAAAAATTAAAAAGTAGGGTAAGGTTTGAGGTTTTAAAAAGACAATTTTTTTGCAACATTTAGTAAGAAAATGTAAAAAATTATCAAAAAATGGGATTCAATGGTGAATTGTAATGTAATTCTGATAAATTGGATTGTTGGCAAAAAAATACTTTCGGATGATTTTTTGTGGTAAATTGTGATTTTTCCTGATTTCTGCTACTGTGCTTCAAACATCCCCATGGTTTAATTCTAACACAGGCATACAATGCCATTGTTGATGATCTTTGTTACTTCGCCAACAAGCAACACTCTAGAGCTAAACCATAGATGCAAAAATGTTTTCCCTGTAAAATTATACTTTTCTGGTGCCATTTTCAAAGGAAAAAAATGTTTAGTACCATTGAGGGGATTATAAGAAGTGTATTGAATATTTGGGAATATTTAGAATACTTGTCTAGGAAATCTGTGAGGTCCAAAATTTTGGACTCAACTTTCTTGCACATTATATGATGATGAAAATAGATAGTAATAATTGAGGAAATAAGAAGATTACTCTATCTAGGTAGTCCATTCATCAGCGATTTAGCATTGACTTCTATTGCCCAACAGAGTAACATGTTTTACTGTACATGAGGGCATTATATATCTTTGCAACTATTTCTACATATTTTTTAACTTATTGGCCCCTTTAATATAATGGAAGGGAGGATCAACATGTTGCTGGCTAGGACAACATGTTTGGGTGGTGGAGGATGCACAGGGAAGGAAGGAATTCTAGAGATCCACTAATATGCTATTTGTTTCTTGTCCCAGATTGTTAGAACTTAGTACCTCTGCAGCTAATAAGAGGAAGCTGCCCATGTATAGCTTCATTTATTTTATTAAGAGGGATAGACTTGTAGAAGATTGGAGAAGCTAGTTATAGACTTATAGTGCACAGTGCCTTTTTCCTTCAACATTGAAGACAAGAGTTTACACGGATTAGTGATACATACATTGTGCTTTAGATCCTGAGAATATTACAAATTTAAATGAGTGGGATGGTGTTGAGATATAACAAGGATTGTAGAGGTGCCTTTGAGCATCTTTGAAGAGCCTATTACAAATGATTTTGATAGTAATGATGCCCATGATGTTAATAATGCTCAACTCTTAAAGTGCATGGAAGCAGAAAATCAAGCACTTATTATCTATGTAATGCTAATTGCTTGCTACGTGGTTCTGGTTTTTTCTTGTTTTAGGTTTATAGGATGTGATGTATCTATGACATACAAAACTTCAAAGTTCAAATCTTTTGATTATAATTTATTTTATATCGTGTTGACAGCTAGATGGTAATGTTTTTAACTTAATCTTCTAATGGTAGCAAACATTTAGAGACTGCATAACTCAATGGACCAAAAATACCAACCAAACTACTGATGAAGTGGAAACACAACTGTTGTGAAGGTTTAGTGCATATAGTTCGTTACGCCCCAAAACAATCATTGCATAACTTATGAAGTAGGGTTATTGCATCTTCAAGATGATGGTGTTAGAATAGGTAATATTATCTCCAAATGATCTACTTACTCCTTTCCAAGACTATTGATACAAGATCAACATCTAGTCTACTCCATCAGCACTTCATAGAAAGACAGAAGTTATATTAATGTCCTTGAGTGACCAAACTAGATCAAGGGGACTCGAATCTACAACTGTTGCAGATAGTGAAGAACTAGGGAAAAAAAGTGCCCTAGACTCAAAGAAAACAAAATTAAGCAAAGAAAAGCAAGAAAACAAAAAATACACAGTGGAGGTAAACCTAACATGGACCACAAAACAAGTACAAGGATAAATGGCTCTGTAAGGGGAGGATCCTTCTATGTGGTGGGAATTGATGAAGATCAAAGATGGTAACTAAGACAGGAAAGAAATACCGTCAGATATTTGCACTTTGGCACATGTTGGAGGAGCCTGTAGGAACCCGAACCAATTCTGCTCCGAAAACTTAGTTTTGACCTTTTGACATTTCATCAAATGGTTGGCATGTAATGTCTCTGAATTCTGATTTATTGGTGACTGATGCAATTTTCTGATTTGTAGTGTTTGAGTTTTGAGTTGTTTAAGATGCAATTACATATGCCAAATGATTGTAAGTAGAACAAACAACTTTGCATTCATAAAATTAATAAGCCAACGCCAAATTATGCCTTTCTCAATCTATATCAGGTCTGATTACAATTTTTATCAGGTCTGATGTAAAGTATATCAGACTGATATAACAATATTAAACCTCTTCAATCCAATACAAAGGGTGTCTATAATGAGGAACATACCCGGATGATAATTACAACTAATTGGATTTCAGGAACTTAACACAGCAGGTCTGGAAATGCATTAGCAGCAACCTGGAATGGACATGAAATTGGACGCCTAGCACTAAAGGATAGTTTCTCCACCATTCAAACTGCAGCAAATGATATGGTCAGTTTAGCCGCCCCAAGAAGAGATGAAGGAAGCACCAAACTTGAAGTGATTCTCCTCAAGACTTTACACGCCTCCTCATAGCTGCTGTACAGCCTGGAAGGAAGTGTAGTATAGCCTGGCTGTGTTTTTATTGTACAGCCCCATCATGGTAATATCATAAAGTACAAACAACAACCAATTTAGTTCCCATAACCCTTGAAATCTCAGTGATAATCTCTTTTACCTTGAAACCCTTGTATAGTTTGGTGTAATCTCCACCAATGATGCACAATACTGTAGCAAACACTATTTACGTGTACTGTAGCGCGGGTACTGTAGTAGCACATTAAACCCTCGTAAATCTTTTGTACTTCTTCTCCAAATAAGCTCAAATTCAGCTCCTGATGTGAAGCTACCATACAATGCAGCCTTCAAGTGATGTCTCACACCCTCAGGTAGCAAAACTATGAAGAGACTACGTTCTCCAAAGCTTATACCAGCAAACCCTGGTTTCTTCTTCTCCTTCAAGAGAAAAGCCCTCCAAACGAACAAAGCCAAATTGTTGAATGATCAAATGATAACTTTTTCATTTGCTTTGGTGCCTTTTATACTCTCTCCAACATAGGTCGATTTCCTCATGAGGCTCTTTTAAATGTTTAAAAACTTCATTAAATGCTTTTAATATTATATCCTTGGAGTGGGCGCCCAAAGTACCTTTTAATAATTTCACTTAAGTCATTTAAATGACCACTTTAATCATAAAGTTATATTATATCATTATGATGCACTTTATTAAATGATTTTTAAACAGTGTTCCATGGGCCTGGGGGATGGGGGGACGTGCGGGTCGCGTTTCGGGGATGGGGGGACATGAAGAGCACAAAAGATTTACTGAGAGGGGGGGGGTGAATCAGTAAATCAATCACAGATTTTTATTTCTTAATCTTTTTCAAAACTTATTACAATCAACTTTTTGATATGAATCAATTTCCCCAAGTTGACACAACTTTATTGAAATAATATTTTTTCAAAGTAGGCACCAACCTACAAATTTACAAAAAGATGATTTAGTAGAATGTAGCCTACAAGGAACACCTAGACCTTTACAAATTTAGTAGGCTCCTACCTACAAGGAGCACCAACCCCTAGTGCAAGGCACCAAACCTTGTCTTGATGGATGTATGACAGCTTTCAATCTGATCTGCACAATCCCAACTCTCCAATCTGCTCTATGTGATAAATGATATCACCCTAAGCCCACACAAGGAGATGGGTCTTTAGACTGAACTGCTTATCCTATAACAACCACACTTCAAAATTTGAAAATGAATGTCAAATATATATCTTGATCAAGGCTTGCATCCCTTGTAGTGAGAGAACACAACTCTTGACAAATCGCACCTTTTCATTTGAGTGTGAATTTAATTTTTTCAGATTTTAAACACTCTTAACAAAATCTCTTCTTAATTTTTCTTTGCAGCTGCACCTGTAGAAAGTAAAAGACCACATCTTTTGGAGATTGTAATTACCTCTGACTGAGCACGTCTTTCAGAAAGTTCACATCCTTTTGAAACAATTCTGAAGATAACCATTCGTATCCTTTTGGTCAAATACGTATATTTAAGTGTAAAGGGATGCGTTTCTTTACTTGATCATGATCTGTCTTTTGATGAAAAAACGTCTTTCATTACCCAGCACGTCACTTCATGACCGGCACATAGATGCATCAAACAGACACGTCTTTGTTGAGATACGTCTTTTTCATGAGACACGTATTTTTACCTTTTGACTAATTGCTGATTTGTGACTAAATATCTTTTGAAATTAATCGCTTCTTTTTTCGATTGTGTCTTTGTTAATCAAAGATTCGCATTTTTTTGAAAATGCGTATTATCAAAGTTTCGCACCTCTTTGTAAATACGTATTGTTAAACTATTACATTAGTTGGATTTATTAAATTAGTCGGACTTATCATAATACGTATTGTCTTGCTCAACTATCAAGTGACGTGTATCAAGAGTTCTTTGACTTTTACGTGAAAAACTTGATGAATTTCATAATCTTATGAACTTGATAGTTTTCAAATCTGTCTTCAAATCTGATGAACTTTGATTTACTTAAGAACTTCGATAATTTTCAAATCTGTAGAATTCTGATTTATAAAGAACTTCGATAATTTTCAAATCTGATGAATTCTGATTTATAAGTTTGAATACTCCTCAAATCTGTCTTCAAATCTGAATGTTTGATGAACTTTGATTTATTTATGAGCTTCGATAATCTGAATGTTTGATGAACTCTGATTTATTTATGAGCTTCAATAATCTTCAAAACTGAATAATCTTCAAAACTGAAGGCTTGATGAATTTTGATTTATAAGTTTGAACACTGAAAACAATTTGATCATCTATATCTCATACCAAGTTCTTTGTTCTTTGTTTGACATCAATGACAATCCTTCTAACAAGACAAAGGGCCTAAGTTTGGGGATGGCGGGGGGATGGGTGGCGGGGTGGTAGTGCTGATATAGTTATACATATACTTATAGTACTTGAAAAACTAGTTTTGAAAATATGTATAACAGTGTAATAGTATAAGAATTACATTTCAAATGAAACTATAGGAAATTAGTAAAATTATAACATAGCAAAATTTGAAATACTAAATCTAAATACGAAGATATCTTGAATGCTAATTGCTAAATAAAATTTGACAAATGAAATTGTCAAATTGGAGATTTCTATTATATTGAAAATATGAATATCTGATGTCATATGAGATATCACAAAGTCTATAAAGATGATTACATGATTCATCATTACAATGAGTAGCAAATGCCAAATGGAAAATAGTAAAACTAAATACAGATACTAATAGCAATAGCATTGCAAAAGACAAAATGCCAAAATGTCAAATTAGGGGTGGGGCCCACGCCAAATTAGGGTTACCCCAAAACATTAAAAAATCAAAATTTATTTTTAACTTTAAATTTTAAGTTAAAGTCGCCCATTGACGTGGAGTTCGACGAGAGACGGCTAGGCGTCTCCCTGCCTCCTGAGAAATGCCTAGGCGTCTCCCAAGGAGGCTTGGAGACGTCTCCATGCCTCCTTGGGAAAAGCGGAGACGTTTCCCCGTCTTCGGCGAAGCACCGGTGGCGGTGGGGACGGAGGGAAACGTTACGTATCCATTTCCCCATCCCCGAAACGTCCCCGTCTCTGAAACGTGGCCAAAAAGGGGGGGAAACGTGTTTCCGTGGAACACTGCTTTTAAATCATTAAGTGGCCCCATTCGCATAAAGTGAAAATATAACTTTATAATTGCACTTTATAATTAATTATTAATAAAGTATTACTTTATTAATAATTAAAATAACATAACTCCATAAATACTCATTATTTTTCGATTCCGTTTGTACCAAGGATTCAACCACTGCATCCACTGTGCATCCAATTGTCTTACTAAAAATAGGAAGGGTCCCTCTCATTCAATCATTGACTTACTATAAATAGTAGGTCCCTCAAAACGGAACCAAAAACCTCTGAATAGCCTAGCCTCAGAATATACGAACAATTTGGAGAGGTAAACACCACCATCTGCCAGCTGAAGAGCTCCATGACGCCCAAACCGAACCCTCTAACCCACCATACTAGCCTATGAGGGTTAAGTGATAAACTAATCCTTCGAACTTTGATGCTCACAAAAATGGGGACATTACAAAGCCAATGACATACCATCGGTTTTTGTTTGTGTATCGATGCAAGATCTGAGGATGCTTTTTGGGGAGAGTCTGGGGCTAAGGGGGCCAAGCTAAATCCTAGGAGGTCATCGATTCCCAATGGATTCAACACTCAAGCATGCATAATAACATGCAATGATGGAAGAAATGTATAGAGACACAAGATATGATGTTACAATGTGTGATGATTGATATGATGTTGCATTGGTATATAGATGATGAATGATACATGGAAAAACATCCCCATCTTTTTATATGATTTGAATGCCTAAACTTAGTGTGATTTTATCTCATGCCAATCTTGTATTAAACAGTGGAAGGATAGGCTCAATGTATAATACCATAAGTTAGGGATTAGTTGGGTAACTAAAGGTACATAAGGGTGTACCCAAGAAGTTATGATATAAACATTATACAAGTATCATCACATAAATTGTCTCATGGGTTAATAAATTCAAGCCTAGAATCAAGTACCCCAAGAAGGAGAGATTACAATATTGGGAAAAATATGTGCTGACATCCCCCATTAATCCAATTGAACCCTTCCTTGGTTTCTGCTTTAGCTCTAGCTTCTACTAATACATTGCCTCGAGGACTTTAGCTTTGACTTCTACTCTGAACTTGCCTTGATTTCTTTTTACAATCGTTTGCCTCTGGCAGCTTCGATCTTCTTTCTTATTGTTCCACCCATCTAGTAGACTGGCTAATTTTTGGATCTACTGCCTACATTGCCTTCTACTGACTTTATTTGGGATCACTGGCATTAATTCTTTCCAGGTCACTGTTGGTCTTTATTATCTCTCCTCTTCTTCATGATGAAACCTCTTTCAGTACTGCTGTAAAATCTTATCATTGTGCTTTGCAGTGTTGTTGTGCATTGATATCTTGCAATAAAATGGAGTGCCTCATGAGAGGTCAAGGCCAAGTAGAAACCTAGTGGAATCTGAAAGAGTTTGGTTTCTCTCATATTCTTCTCTGACATATTTTTGTGCCTAGAGATTTCACAAATACTTTAAGTCTCGAATCAGCATGTCTTCTCTCTGTTGTTTGGTTTAGACTGGTTCTTGAATTTTCCCATTCATTCCTTTTGCTTCCATCCCTATAGTGCATCATTGTCAATGGTTATTATCTTCTAACTTTTGCTTGCTCTCAATGCCAACCTGACTCAACTTTGCAAAGTCAATAGTGTTAAAAATATTTACAATTAAATGCTACACTATTGATTTCCATTTCTTGCAGCAGTGGAGGTACATAACATGATTAAACACAAAAGAAGATAAAGATCAATACCTTTATTACACAAGGTAGTGCACACAGTACAATACTTGGTACAAGGGAGACCAGTCATATCATTGTCCTTTTCATGATATTTGACTATCTGTGAGACTGAATAGTTATCGGTTAAGCACAGTGGTTGTTGACCCAGCCATTTAGAAGTAGTGAGTAACTAATAAATTACGTAAGTTTTGAAACAATTAGTAATATCATTACTAATTAGGCTACAAAAATATTTATTTTATTTGATAAAAATGGTAATATGATTGACTGCATCAAGGGTTGAATTGATGGTGATCGTGATGGTGCTTATATGGATGTCAGTGTAACAATACCTCTGGTTTGCCAAAATCACATCTCTACCAGCAAAAACTCTAAAGTGCTGTTTAAAACACCATTAATACCAAATAACCACTTCGGCTTAGCTGCACAACTGCTGCTTTGTTGGTGGAAAACATTTTTTTCAAGCTCAAACAAGAAGGAAACATTCTGAGAATAATTTGTTTTAAACATTTTAAAAATTTGAAATTTGCTGGTTTGGAGGGGAAATGCAAAATTCTTAAACTAACAATTTGAGAGGCAAATCCATTGTTTTGAAATTTTTGTAGAACTCATACCTTGCAATTTTTTGTGTAGTTTATGTGAAATGTTTAGAGCTGAGGTTCAAACCAAATTGTTTAGATGACCTGCTTAACCCTTACCAAGACTATTGAGACAAGATACACAAGGACTTTACTCCATTAGCACTGGTAACATTAACATATAAGAAATGTTTTTTGAGTAGATAGAGAGAATCACAAGATATGATGCTACAAGGGGTGTACCAATTATCACTTAAAACAGACGAATGATGAATGATAGGTAGGTCAATATCTCCATTTATTTATACAATACGAATGCTTATGCTTGTGACTTTGTTTCACACCTTTCTATTGCACAGAGATATGCCCAGCCCAAGGTACATAAAGGGTGTACCTAAAGTGGGTTCACTATAAACACTACCTGAGTACAACACAAATTGTCCGATGGGGATAGTAACACAAAGCCTATAATCAAGGACCCTTAGAGGGTGGGCTTACAATAGGGTGCAAAATATGTGCCAATAGAAATATTTCAAGTGTTTGATTATTGCATAATATAATTGGCTGAAGTTATTGGCCAAGCCATAGTTCAAAAACTCAGATATAGCAAAAGTTTGGCAGACCCAAACTTGACTTGGACTCACTGACTCGGCAACTTAAAAATACTTAAATTCCCTTAAAAAAACATAAATTTTATCCGTTTTACTTGATTTCCAGTCACAGTTTTACATACAGAGGAAAGGTTTTTTGAGGTCTGAATGCAATTGTGACGAAGGAAAAATGAGTGCACGTTTTTCACAAATATCAGTCACGTTTTTGCTGTGGAGGGCACATTCTTAAGTACGTAGGGAGGTGCTGTGTTTTTAATCAGTCTGCAGTCACCTTTTTCAGTGGGCATGTTTTTAAAAACATTGAAAATTAGGGTACATGATGACCATATTAAGGCATTTGCAATTGTGTTTAGATGAGGAGGAGAATTGGAGGGAAAATACCAGTCACAATTTGCAGAGGAACATAACCAAATCATTTATCAGTTCAGGGCAATGTTTTCTTTGCAGTCACGAGTGGGCACTGTGGACTCACAAAAAACTGGTTTCTTCTGAGTGGCGAGTTTGGGTGTGACTTTCTTGTTTTCCAGAAAACCTTGCAAGTTGCGAGGACTTGCCTAGTTTGTGAGTACTCAGTGAGTTTTAAAAATATGGGCCAAAGTCCAAACCACTGGCAAAGTGGACATTCAGTTTTTCTGGAGTGAACAAGTTAAAAGGTTTAGTAAATATTTATATCTTCTATTGCAGTCTATATATATATGATACAACTCATGAAGTAGGCAAGCAATTACATCTTCAAGATGATAGTATAACTATAAATACACAGTCCAATGCTAAATAAAGATGTTAAAATAAATTAGTTATAAAGGAAGAAATTTGCTACTGGGACCATAGAGTAGGCAAGTCCACATGCATAACATGATTCAACCACTTTGTTCGTATTTGACTTGATGAATATCAAAGCCAATTCAACCACTTAGTTCGTACACATAGGATCACCCTTGGGGTGTTAGTGTTTAGATCAGGAATGACATAAGCAGAAATACACAACACATAAACAATGAACACAACAGATACCTTGGGAAAACCCTCCTACTCGAGGGAGAAAAACCCAGCAAAAAATATATCTCATATATATATCAGATAGAAGTGCAAAATGCTGCATACAGAGTCTGGCCTTACACAAGGCTGAATAAATTATAAATACAATGAATAATAGCATCACTCCTTGATGCAAAGATACAAGTGAAACTGATCTGCTGCTAAGTGTGAAATCCTTCTTGAAAGAATGCCAATTGAATATGGGAATGACTTGATAATTTGATTGAATGGACTCCACCTTGTATATATACAAAACAAGGTGACTCTTCACTTAGGTCGGCCTCCTTTTAAGAAATAATATAATTTGTGATTAAGGCCGACTTGCCTTATTAATTATTTATTATTTAAATTTGAGAGAAAGATATCTCCCGCCGCTATAACATCAACACTCCCTCTTAGCTAGGGAGGTATCTTTCCAGATATCCAGTCATGGAGTCTCTCAACATGACACCTACAATGGCTACGCCCATTTGTGGAAAAGATTTCATCACGGAGTCTCTCAACGTGATATCGTCATGGAGTCACTCAACATGACGTCCGCCATGGCTGCTCCCATGTGTGGAAAGAAACACATGTACAAGTGTCCATCACGGAGTCTCTCAACATGATGTCGTGGAGTCTCTCAACATGACGTCCACCATGGCTACTCCCATGTGTGGAAAAACACAAGTACAAAGGGTTCATCATGGAGTCTCTCAACGTGATGTCATCATGGAGTCTCTCAACATGACGTCTTATCTCAGTCTCAGAGATGAACAAGGGATCGCACCTCATATTTCTCCGTCTCGGAGAAATATATACTACAAGGGCTTTCACCTCATATTTCTCCGTCTCAGAGAGATATACACTACAAGGGTTTTTACCTCATATTTCTCCGTCTTAGAGAAATATACACTACAAGGGCTTTCACTTCATATTTCTCTGTCACAGAGAAATATACACTACAAGGGCTTTCACCTCATACTTCTCCATGATAGAGAAATATACACTACAACAGATCTTCGTGATGATGTGATTCCCTCTGAAGCTCCAAGTACTTGCATCAACCTCCTTACCTACTCGTCCAAGGTTGCCTCTAATGGTTTGTCAGACTCCCTCTGAATGTTAATTCCTTCTCTTCAAAGAATTCGAATAAGTTCTTCCTCTTCGAGAGATGTTTCTAGTTAAGTTTATCTCTTCAGCCTACGTGAATTCCTCACAGGGTGTCTCAAGCTCTTCCTCCCATGAATTCCTTAGGCAGTCTCTCATCATCCTTATGCTCCTCGATCCGTCCTGGAAGCATTATAGAGAGATTACTAAAAGTTCATAGAACTAAACTATCCCAAACAGAAATACCAATGCTAGAAGCATACATGATTCACTATTCCAATGTTATTGCATGAATTAATAATTACATAAAATTCATGAACATTATTCAAGCATGAAATACTTATCTCTTTATGTTGGTCAATTCTACAGATGCAATCTCTTCCCAGCTGTTAAATATTTCCTCTTTTTATATAACCAACGCTCAACACTTTACTCAAGCTTAGGTTTGGCAGAACATCGAAATTCATGCACCCAACATTCGGGTCAAACTGGAAACTCGGATTAAACATTCCAGACTCGAGATTACTCAATTAATACTCCAGCTCATATTAATTGATTCCTTACTGGATAAATCCTCTTTGAATTTTCTTGGATATGAGAAGGCCGATAAAGACTAGAGAGACACAAACCTGTTGGTCAAGAAAAGACTGAGTCATTGTCTTCATGTGTTGTAGATTCCACAATTCTAATCTACCTGGTGTTGATCATAATCCTTGTGACCTCCTTCAACAACGGATTCCAACTTCTTTTGACATGACTGTACTGGAAATATTCATGTGCGCGACTATAAAGATAGGTGCTTCCTCTTCAAATATTAAATCCTTAATATATTAAGAATTCCACTGGTTCCCAATAAATGTTTAGCTCTCGACTAAAGATATTTAATGGCTCATCAACTAAATTCATTCATTGGTGATTTTCGTCTCCTTCAATTTCTTATATTGCCGGCTAGACAAGCTTTATTATCTGTAACCGTTCGTATTCTCCAACTCCGAATATTTGTGATTCTGAAGTTCTTTGCTTTCTTCCCCGATTATTGCATGGCCTGCTATTCGTCTTTGCATTGATGAATTTCGTTGTTAATCAACATGGAACGACAATATGGTTTAATTTGTGGCATAGACCGGGATTAAGATTCCAATTATAATCACTATGTTTCATTTACGCACACGATGGAAATATCTCGAAGATTGCTCAAAACAATGCCTTGATTTCTTATGTCATCTAGGCAATATGGAATGTCGATGATATTCTCCTCTGCCAAGGCTAGAGAGTTCCAATTGTAAAACATATGCAAACCCAACATACATAAGAATCCTTCACTAGTGTAGAGGACGGATTGGTCTTCAATATAATGTCTTCAATGTACACTCTGCAATTGTCACGGGATACTATTCATTGGATGGTTTACTCCAGAATCGGCACTCTATGTTCCGACTATCATTATTGCTGTCAAAATTATTATCTCTAGAGGCAACTTTCGGCCCCAAGGCTATATCCATTGACTCTGCACCCTAATTCCCTGATTCGATGATCTTTCCTCAATCTAAATTGATGCCTTTGACTCTTCTCGAGCGTAATATTGAATTGTACTGACAAAACCAAAATTGCTTTGTCAAATCTGATCGGGATATTTCAGAACCTTGCTCTGATACCATGTTAGTGTTTAGATCAGGAACGACGTAAGTAGAAATACACAACACATAAACAATGAACACAACGGATACCCTGGGAAAACCCTCCTACTCGAGGGAGAAAAACCCAGCAAAAAATATATCTCATATATATATCAGATAGAAGTGCAAAATGCTGCATATAGAGTCTGGCCTTACCAAAGGCTGAATAAATACAATGAATAATAGCATCACTCCTTGATGCAAAGATACAAGTGAAACTGATCTACTGCTAAGTGTGAAATCCTTCTTGAAAGAATGCCAATTGAATATGGGAATGACTTGATAATTTGATTGAATGGAATACACCTTGTATATATACAAAACAAGGTGACTCTTCACTTAGGTTGGCCTCCTTTTAAGAAATAATATAATTTGTGATTAAGGCCGACTTGCCTTATTAATTATTTATTATTTAAATTTGAGAGAAAGATATCTCCCGCCGCTATAACATCAACATGGGGATGGATGGTGGTTTCTGTAAGGTTAGATGATACAGCTAAAAGTGTCTAAGCTGTCATGGTGAATGAATTGAAATATTCCTGTAGAGTTATTGAGAGGAATGTGTTTTCATGCTTTTTGTCTATGGAAACTGGTTTTCTGTCTTGTCATTTAATAACATGTATGATGTTTATAAATTAAGGACGACTTAGGCTTGTACATCATTGACCATTGCTCATTTGAGGATTACTATCCATTGGATGGATAATATTTTTCATAAAGTGCATTGACAGAAGGTTAAAAGAGACACCTAGAAGTGCCTTGTAATGAATTGAAATTTTCTTTAAGAGTTATTAATAAAGAAAGGAATTGTATTAATGTCCACAAATGACCAAAATAGGTCAAAGGGATTCAAAAATACAGCTGGAAGTAATAGCAAGAGGGAGCCAACAAGAGGCTCCAAAGAAGCTACAAATTGAAAGATAACCAAAACCAAAACAAAAGCTGATAGCTGAAAGCCATTCTGATGAACAAAAAGGAGGATTCAACCCAGAGGGGAGGTGGGGGGGATTGTCAGAAGATAAAGTACTTTGAGATCACCAAGATGACTAAAAATAGTTTATAAAAAGGCTGAATATCCAAGAGAGAGTACTCATCACCAAAGAGAAAGAGCCAAGGACACTGGATTGCTAAAATTGGCAAACTGGGTTTAATCTGTATCAATTGAAGAGGAACCAAAACACTTGCTGATAACTATGAAGGCACCAATACAAGATCCGATGATTAATATGTCCGTATGGTTCTTTATTTGTGGGTGCTGGGTTTTTGATCTTGTCATTTAATATCATGTAGGCTTATGGGAAAGTTGTCTGTGTTTCTATAAATTGAGGACCACTTATGCTGTTACATCATTCTCTACTGCCTTTTTGAGCTTTGTTGTAATCTCAGGTTATCTTTGCCAGGCTGTATTATGTTTTATTAAAACTACCTGACTTGACATTTAATATCATGCATCTCTATGATAAAGTTGTGTGTTTTTATAAACTGAGGACCACTAATGCTGTTACATCATGCAGTGTTGCCTTTTTGAGCTTTGTTATTAATCTCAGATTATAACTGCCAGGCTTCTTTATATTCTCTTCTTCCATCAGAGTTGTTAAATCTGGGCAAGGAACAGAAGCTGACAGCAATTAGATTGATGGATTTTGTTAAATGGGTATGTACTAAGTTAGCACTTGATGAAGCTTAATATGGTCATGCAATTGATTTGTTGTATGACATCTAAATTTATGACTTCTAGACAATACCATGAGTCATGAATTGGACAATTCCTTTACGATCACGATGTTTGCAGTTTCAAAATGCTTTTCATGTCCAGTCTTCTGATGAAGGCACTTCTCAGCCTGAAGAAAGAACAACATTGATAGCCAAATTGTGTCACGCTATAGAAAGTCGTGCTGGGACCAGAGAAGAGGTGATCTTATTTATTTCATTGACTTTGGTCAAATTTGGTTGATTCTGGTGACCTTTTGGCTGTGTATAATGAGCTATTTAGTTTTAGATTGAAACACCATGCTCTTTTGCTTAATGGCTTAAGGATGTTCTACATTTTGCAAACTGAATAAAAATTAAGAGAAGCTAAATTATGGTTAATCTTGGCTGTGTTTCTCACCTCAAGTGAGCATTAGTAATAGTTCAATGCAAATTTTCATTTGTGTAATTCTCTGGTTGTTTCTGATGAGGTAGATGTTTTTTTTCAGGTGGCCGCCTTATCCGTGGCACTTTTAAGAGCTTTAGGTCTGACCACTCGGTGTGTACCATACATCAAACTATTACATTTTTAGTTAAATATCTGTGCATGTCTAGTTGTTGCTGTGTATTTTTGCGATCTATTTGAAGTATGCATAAAAACATGTTGAAAGGAGAGAGAGAATGGGATGCCTGCGAACTCTATTTTTCAAATACATATAGATATTGAATGTATGAAACTCAAAATCACTATTTATTCTACAAATCACAAGAAAAAACTAGGAATAATATGCACAAAGCTACCTTTAAGTTGCCAACTCACCAATATAAACATGAAGTTCGTAAGAGAAGAAAACCTCTAATGGGAATTAAAAATCTGTGTACTAAATCAACCTTCTGTAATATTCTCTCCATAATGGTGGAAATAGTATAAAGAGTGCCCAGACTTTTACAAAACCACCTACAAGATTGCATTCAAAGATAATGGCAAAAATGAGGAAGGGATATAGACTATGAAGAAAGAGGTCATTTTAAGTGTGTGCATACAAGTGGGATTAAGGTTATGAGGTAACTCACATTCCTAATACAAGGGAGCAATGGGAGTTAACTTTATAGCTCCTATATTTCCTAACAAGAGGAATGTAAATGTGAAAGAGAGTAATTTTTGAACTCCCATATTCCATGTATGAATATTTCTATGAAAAAGCAAAAGAATTGTAGCAGTCACTAGCAGACAACTCACAACACATTTCCTTTTAATGTGTATCTGATAAAAAAATGATCACTTGTGATTTTATGGAATTACTATGCTAGGAAAAAACTACATAGGACACAGAGGGCCTAATATAAGACACAGAGAAAGGTTAAGTTCCTAACAAATATCTATTTGATCTTCAAACTTGTTGGTCAAAACATATGATTCTTGTGGGATAGAAAATACTTAGCCCCATATTTCTAACTTACAACATTGTTATGTTTACACTGAAAGAAACATACATCTTTTGTGGTCAAATTGAGTGAAAATTGAAATCTTTCTTTAACAGCGTTTTAATGCTTGGCCCATGTCTCTTTTTTAGCTGTTCAACTGGCACTATTGAATTCTTTCACTAATTG